>APFE030917783.1:0-90452 GCA_000404065.3 Pinus taeda
GCTTCTGGTTCCAATATAATTTTTCCTTCCTCGTCAAGTTCTGGCAATATTGTTTGAACTGGGAGCTTGTCGCCTATAACCTTCTTTAAACATGAAACATGGAAAACTGGGTGCAATCGAGAAGCTGTAGGAAGCTCCAATTTGTATGCCATAGTACCAATCTTTTGCAACACCTTGTATGGACCATAATACTTTGGTGATAATTTATTATCCTTCTTAGCTTGCTTAAAGGACATTTGCTTATATGGTTGTAGCCGTAGAATATCCAATCACCTACATCAAAACTTCTTTTGCTGCGATGTTGATCTGCCTGTTGTTGCATTTTATTCTGTGTCAACACGAGGTTATCCTTTAAGACTTGGAGGACTTGTTTTTGATGTTTGATGTGATGTTCCACTGCTTGAACCTTATAATTTTCTCTTAAATATGAAGTGATGGATGGTGGCTAATATCCATAAAGTGCCATAAATGGGGTCATTTGTATTGCTGTATGGAAGGAAGTGTTATACCACCATTCAGCCAGAGGCAACCATTTGACCCATTATGTCTGTTTATCAGATACAAAGCAATGAAGATATCCTTCCAAACATTTGTTTACTATCTCAGTTTTCCCATCAGATTGAGGATGATAAGATGAGCTATGAGCTAACTGAGTACCAAGACAAGAAAATAATTATGTCCAAAAATTTCCAGTGAAAATGGGACCTCTGTCACTTACAATAATCTTTGGGTTTCCACGTAGCTTTTGAATTGTTTCCATAAATGCGGTAGAAACTGTACTGGCTTTAAATGGATGTGATAATGCACAAAAGTGTGCATACTTGGTAAGTATGTCAACTACCACTATGATTACACTCTTTCCCTCAGACTTGGGCAAAGCTGTGATTAAATCCGTTGAAACCTCCTCACAATGTTGGCTTGGAATGGGTAAAGGTTGTAATAGATCCGATGTCTTAATTGTTTCAACTTTATTTTGTTGGCAAACCAAACATTCCACCACAAATTTTTGAATATCCGATTTAAGGCCATCCCAAAAAAATTCCTTCTTAACTTTGTGGTAAGTTTTTAAAAATCCTGAGTGCCCTCCTAAGGGAGAAGTGTGCAATTCCATAAGAATCTTTTGTTTTAGTTGGGAATTATTACAGAGGTATAAGCGATCTTTGTACCATATAGAATCATTTTTCCAGCTAAATGTATCAGACGTACTAGAATCTTGTTGTAACTTTCGAATAAGTGCCCACACTTCTTCATCATTCTTCCATTCCTCCCTTTCTTCTTTTATCCAATCTGGTTGGATAATAGAAATGGCGCACAAAAATTCTTCCACATCCTGATCCTTTCGTGAGAGTGTATCTGCCACCACATTTTGCTTCTCTTTTTTGTGACCCACTTTTGTTGCTCTTCATAGGATGATCTTTGTTCTAAAAATTATTTAAGGCTATCATGATCCGTTTTTACGTTGAAGTGTCTTCCCATTAGGTAGGGTTGCCATTTCTTAAGTGCATGGCATATTGCCAACATTTCCTTCTCATAAATAGCTTTGTGTAAAAACTTTCCCTTGATTGGACGACTTTCAAAAGAAATGGGTTTTTCATATTTCATGAAAACAACACCAATTCCATTTCCTGATGCATCACATTCCACAGTATAGGTTTTTGTGAAGTTCAGTGTAGCTATGACCGGTGCTTGGCACATTGCCTCTTTAAGATGTTCGAAGGCCTTTGTTTCTTTTGGAGTCCATGAAAATGCATCTTTCTTCAATAATGTTGTTAGAGGTGTTTCTATTCTCACATAATTCTTAACAAAATTGCGATAATACCTTGTCGACATGAGAAATGCTCGTAAATGCTTTATGGATGTGGGGATTTCCCATTCCTTAATGGCTTTATTTTTGCTAAGGTCTACCTTAACTCCTTCATGAGATACAATATGACCCATATATTCCACCTCTTGTACTCCAAAGAAACATTTGGATCATTTTGCATATAATTGTTTCTCCTCCAATAGTTGTAGCACCCTGTCAACATGTTCAACATGATCCTTCCAAGACTTGCGGTAGATTAGTATATCATCAAAAAATACTAACACAAATTTTCTAAGGAATGGTTTGAAAATGGAATTCATCAAACCTTGAAATGTTGAAGGTGGATTGGTAAGGCCAAAAGGCATGACCAAAAATTCATAATGACCCTCATGAGTTCTAAATGTTGTTTTCAGAATGTCTTCAATCTTCATTATGATTTGATGATATCCTGAACGAAGATCCAACTTGGCAAAGTAAATTGATCCATGCAATTCATCTAGTAATTCATCAATGACAGGAATGGGAAACTTATCTTTAATAGTGAGCTTATTGAGCTCGCTATAATCTGGACACATGTGCCATGATTTATCCTTCTTGTGCACTAATACTACTGGAGCAGAGAAAGAACTTTGACTCGGTTGAATTATACGAGCCTCTAGCATTTCTGCAACCATGCATTCAATTTCACTCTTTTGGGCATACGGATATCTGTACCGCCTAATGTTTGGAGGAACACTTCCTGGAATCAGAAGAATAGCATGATCATGATCATGAATAGGTGGAAGACCTTTAGGAGTCTCAAATACCTTGGAATGATTGTCCAAGACTTTTTGGAGATCTGGAGAAATAGATGATTCTAATGTGGAAACATCTACCGAACATAATTATGCAATTACACCTCTTTGTTGCTTTTTTAGAAGCTTTGTCATACCATTAGAGCAGATTATCTTTCCTGGTTTCCTCGCAATACCCCTTAATTCAGCTTCCTTTCTTTCCAGGGAAAATTTCATGAAAATTTCTTGAAGATTAAAAGCTATTGTACCCAAGGATTGTGGCCATTAGACTCCTAGTACAACATTAGCACCTCCCATTGGAATGGAAAGCATTGGGCTAGTCAATACATATTCTCCCATTGATAGCTTGATATTATGGAACTTTCCAAAGCAATTTATTGTTCCTCCATTTGTAATCATCACTTGACACTCTGGTGCTGGATATAAGAAGAAATTCAATTCTTTTGCTACTTTATAATGAATAAAATTGTAGGTACTTCCTAAATCAATCAACACTATTACCTTTTTCTTCTTGATTTGTCCTTCTATCTTGATGGTTTGAGGAGTGGTAATTCCCACCATTGCATTACAAGATATGGTCAGATTCATTTCTTCTTTATCTAGGCTTTGTTCTTGGAGTATATCCTCTTCTTTTGACCTTTCTTTCTCCTTTTCTTCTTCCTCTTCGCAATCTATGTAGAATAATTTCTTCTCAGCACACTTATGACCTTTAGTGTATTTGCTATCACAACTGTAACAAAGCCCTTTTGCTCTTTTTTCTTCCAATTGTTGTGGTGTCAACCTTATAGGTTGTGGAGGACTAGGGGCAACAACACTTCCGTCTTTATAGTTGTGAGTGGTATGCTTCCTGGTTGCCATAATTTTGCTTTCCATTTTTCTTGCTAACCTGAATGCCTTCTCTAATGAATCAGGTTCCCAAAGGCAAACATCATGTTGGAAATTATCCTTTAAAGTCTGTATGAAAACATCAATCCTATGCTCCTTTGGAATATTTTTTACCCTTATGTTCAATTTTTGGAACTCCTCAATGTGCTCCATTATTGAACCCTTTTGTCTGAGGCTTATCAATTGGCTAAAAAAAGTGTTTCTTTTTGTATCCTCATAATGTGCTGTCAATTCTTCCATAAAAATTGCCTAAGTGATAATTTGTTTAGGAGAGAAAAGCCATTGATACCATACAAAATGATTTGGTTCCAAATATAAAGTTTCAATACGTACATTTTGTGTGTTTTGCACATTATTGAGATCGAAAAATTGCTCCATCTGTAATATCCATGTTGCGGGATCCTTGCCATCAAACTTCCTCATTTTGATTTTTGGAATATGGTGGGTCTTCGATCCCACATTAGAGTCTATGAAATCATGATTAGCATTTCTTTTGTTCACATCATGAGTTTCCTTTACTACCTTTTCACCATTAGTAAGTATTTCTTGTAGAAAATTTGTCAAATCTATCTTCAAATCTGCCATGTCTGTCTTCAATTTTGTCTTCAAATCTTCCATGTCTCTCTTCAAATTTGTCTTCAAATCTATCTTAAAATCATCCATCTTAGCTTCCATGCCCTTTATCTTAGATTCCACGCCATTTATCTTAGCTTCTGTTAGCTTTTGTGAGAGTGACATTTGTTGTACTTGGTCTTGTAATTTTGATATATCATGTAGCATTTCTTCCTCTTCTTCATGAGATGCTAGAGCTTTCAGGTTTCTTAGTAGGTGTTTGCATTTTATTTCCTTGGGGCATCATTTACCAATAATAATGCTCTACTATTCCCTTTGAATTCCTTAAAAATAAATTTTCAAACCAAGCTTAAGGAAAAATTTAAAAGAATCTACACACATTTTTTCACTTTGTAGGAGCTCAATATTTCCTCTAATGTATCTCTGTACTTTCGGATCATCTAGTTTTGAAATTGTGACCTGTAGTAGCCCTCTGTGACCTCTTTCTAATGCCACCAGTCTGATCCAAATTGGATTCTCCAAGAAGAGTTATGGGAAATCTCCCATGGTGACCTGATTATAGACTAGTTCAGGAGAGCAAACTTGTATGATGTGCCACGAGTCACTATTTTAATCTTTGGATCTAAAAATATATACAAGAAACTACAGTCCATCCTCTTTCTGTACCTTCTTACGAAATTTCAATCCGATGCTCAGAGAGAAAGTTATGACGATTTTCCCCGGGTCACCTGTTTGGAATGTAATTCAGGAGTTTGCAAAAAAAACCAACTTCCTCAGATCTTATCTCCGCAAATATAGTGTGAAAAGCTTTGAAATTTGGCCTCGAGGTTTAGCAGGATTTCTTCTCAAATGTGTTTCTTTTTAACTTTTGAAACGTCGCAAAAAAAAAGTTATAGCAAAAATTCTACGATGACCTATTTGGAGCAGCGAAACCCTAGAATCCAAAGCTCTGATACCAAATGTTATGAAACTAGCTTAAGAAAAGATAGATCAACGCCTTAAAATTCAGCCGCTTCGAGGGGGAAACCTCCTTTACATTACATAAATGAACAATTCTCGGATGATTCAAATGACAAAACCTCGTTTCTATATATAGGAGTCTAAGGAGTCACAATATAACCCAGTCGACCTAACAATAATAATATAAAGCCACAAAAATAACAATAGAGGGATTCTATGGGGCACAATAATAACAATATGGGGACAATAGGGGCACAACAATATTAATAAGGGATACAACTACAATAGTAATGGGGTAATCACTAGTATTATAGGGACCCAACACCATGTGTCCTCTAGAGGAGAAAGAAAGGGTCCTTGGGTCCTTTATTTTTGCAACGATTTCATTTGTAATTCCCCTTCTCCACAACTTTGACACCTTTCAAAGAAATTCAATTATTAATGAGTTATAAAACTTTGAACTCAAAAGTTCCAAAATGACCAAAATTTTGAAATTTGGATTCTGATATGCCTCCTATTCCAGCCCTTCTGATATCCCATTTCAGGTCTACTTTTATGTATACCATCGAGCTCTCTTATGTTTCGACCTCTAATATCCCGAAGTCCCGATTTGCATTTTTGTGGATCCTTTCGATATTCATTTCAGGTCTACTTTAAAATAGACCTCCAAGGTCTCTTATGTTTTGAACTTTGATATCCTGAAGTCTTGATATGCCTTTATGTCGACTCTTCTGATATCAGCCCCTGATATTCTGATCCATCTCCGATATCAGTTGTTTCGAAAATCATCTCTTGATATTTCATCTCTTACTTTTCAGTTCCCTTATAGATCTCGGCCTCTGAACTTTGGCTCTCTTCTAGATCTCTGCCTTCAAACTTTGGCTCTTGGATTTCGTCTATTCCTTTAGTCAACCATGAATGCATCTTTCCTTATTTGCACCAGGGATGAAAAACATGACCATTTGACACAAATATAAGATGGTATGACAGGTGACAAGATGGGCTCCAATTGGGGAAAGTGCCTTGATGGAAAGGTGCTAAGAACCTGTAGGCTAGTAACTTTCACCATTGGGGATGGATTAAAAAATATATTAAACCTATAAAACTAAAATATCTCCCTGGAGCTTTATTTTTCGATATTCCTCTCCTCATAATACTTGAAATGTAGAACTACAACTTCTAAAAACTAGAAATTAAACACTAACATAGTGAGCGTCTTTATGTATAAATCCTACTTTTTTCCAAGGCTCAATTCGCCCAATTTAATTCAACCTTCCAATGATACCAACCCAACATCTGAGTATTGAACCTTATGCCATTGTTCTCTACAAAGTTAGAAATTAAAATAGGCATGCACCATGTGGAATTTTTAGGTAAAACATTTAATACATACCCCATAATTGAGACCTACTACTGGCCAAAGAAATATGTCATATAGTCAGCTATTGGATCATAGAACTAATGTGAAAAATTTTCAGTCACTTCCCTTTATTGAACAGTTTCCAAGCAGGAATTTCTCTTCAAAAGGAAATCACTAATATTGCTTGCCTCCTCTATGTTGGGCTCTCCTTAAAAAAGTTGTTGCTATTAATCTTCTCCCCACTTGCTGGTAAGAAAATCCCTTTGAAAATATGCAAAAATCTCATCCTCCTCTCAATCATATGAATCATAAATTGGATAATCTTCATCAACTTTATTACTAGCTTCTTGAACTTCAAAAACAGAGGTAGGCATAAACATGGGCCAATAAAACTGTTTGGTCGCTAGTACATACTTAGAAGAAGAGGCCATCTTTATTTTTTGGGAATCATTTTCTTCTTGTGGTTGTGTTGGGCATATGCTAATACCTTTATCTCCATATGAAAGATTTAAACAATAAACTAGAGCCTCTTTGTTAACGCCATTGTTAGTTTCCTCTTTTTGTGCAGCTTCCTGTGACTGGGATTGTTGTGGTTCTGTAACACCCAACTCTCCATCTGAGTTATACAAATCATATAAAGGAGAACCATTAAGTTCAACAAAATATGATCTCTTAGGGTTTATTTGTAGCTTAACAATGTTCCTTCTTCCTTTTCTTGATTTCTAGGCAGTGCTTCTTGATGCAGGCATATGTTTTCTTGGAGTTGAGCTCCACGTATATCTTCAACAACATCACTAGCCTTGGAAATATTCTCAACATTAAAATATTCACAACAATCTTCAAATAGAGAATCTGGTGGATATAATATTTCATAAAACAACTAAATGTTATGTGAAATATATTTAAAGAAGATATGCTACCATGAGGTACTGTTCTGTACCAAACCATGACATCCTTATCCAAAGAATACATGAATATTTCATTTTCACATATTCATGAACAATAACCTATTGCTCCATGCATTCATGCAATTCCTTAAGGTTCCGGGCCGAGATTCCATCTACACTTCCATTGAAGCTAGGAAAATAGATAGACCATTGTTGCAATGGAGGAACATGACAGGGGTAACCAGTGACAGAAGAAAAATATAATGGGGAAATTTTTTTGGCCAAGAATGCAAGAAGAGCCATTTTGAAAAACCATTTAGGTGAGAGATCTGAGGGTTGAATTCAGGGAGAGTTTTTTATTGAGAAGTTTTAGAGGGAGTATGAGGTATTTTGAAAGATAGAATGATCAAACGAAGATTTAAAAAGTGGAGTCTCCAAGGTGATGAATATTCATCCCAGACTTTCTTTTCTTACCTGACCGGAGGAATGTAAAAATGTTGTACCCAGGGAAAAATATTCTAATTCATTTCCTAGAAACAATGCCAGAAGATGTTGTGGCTCTTCGTGACAACCCTCGGTTTGAGTAGAGGTCAGTGCCTAGGACATCTTAGTCTCTCTTGAAGATAGATCAGCGCTTCTCAATAGATGAATGTAAAATTATTTTAAGGTTTTTAACTCAATGGCTCACAGGTACTGTCTGCTATTTCATAAAATAGGTAAATCTACGAATTCATACGAACCATTTTCTATTACATAACATAGATAAATCTACAATCTCACAGGTACCTCCTGCTATCACATAAAATTATTAAATTTGTGACTTTAGAGTGAATCCAACAACTACAATTACATAATTTATGAAGTAGAAAATATACATATGAAATTACATACAAAGGAAGAAAACATACTACATATCCCAATACTTGGAATCACCAACAACTTATTCATTAATATTCAAGAATGAAATACATATCACATGCCCAAACTGAAAAAAATGTGTAAAACAATAACAACCTCAGGAACAAGAAATTAGAACCAAACTTGGAACCTTCTCTAAAAGCAAAGTTCGAAACCCTTGAACACAAAATTCAAAACCTTTGAAAGCATAATTTGGGAACCTTTCTAATGAGTTTCTTCTTCCCTTTTATAGGGAGAGAGGGCTCAATCAACAGTTACAAAATATCTCATAATGCTACAACTATATGAACTACTAGTTATTTGAGCATGTGAATAGCCTAGATGTCCTAATGATTACATAACAAACTTAATTGTTTTCTTAAAAATGCAAAAATTAACAAAATATGAAAAACATAAGGTGTCATAATTGAAACAAAAAAATATCTCCGATGTCGATTCCTTTTATATCCTAAGGTGGACTTGGGCTTCATTATCTGGATTAGTGGTGGGTTGATGATCTAGCCACACCTCTATTATGATATTCCTCCCATGGTTACCTGCCACTTCTCTTGTCACTTTATCCTTCTAATTGCTTAAATTCTCACTTTCTAGAGCGGGTTGTGATTTGGTGTGGTGGAGTGGAGGTGTTTTGTACTAGCTAATGTCTGAATAGAGTTGATAGATTTCAACCTGTTCATCCTCTATAATCCTTTTATTGTAAAATCAGAGCTTGATATATCATAACTCTTATTAAAATAAAAATTATGAAATCTTACCATTCTAATGCCCTTAGTCCCTTTGTACTTAACCTCTTATCGCATTTTTCCCACGGGATTGGGTGTCATGGTTGAAGGCTCAATGCTTAGGTGCTAAGGCGTTTTAAATCCTTTTGGGGGCCTATCCCTTAGTGTATTTTCTCTCCGCCTTTGGTTTTTATGGGCTCTTCAACCAAGTGCCAATCATTTCAGAAGCCCATAAATATCATAACTTTTTTAAATATGAACTAGGACTAGAGTTCCAATATCCACACCTTTGATATGATCCATTGAACTTGGGTGCTAGACCATGCTCTGTGCCCTTGGTTATTTGAGTCCTCGTGAAAAAAACCATTTAATATTGGATCCCCTTTCATTAGAACTTTTTCAAAATGCTTTTTCAAAGAGTTCTGAAATTTCAACCTCTAAAATACTTCCCATGTGACATCACACAACACTTAGGTGGTAAGCACTGCTCTATGCTCTTGGTTATTTGGATCCCTATGACCAAGTGCCACTCAATCATCAGAGCTCCCTAGAATCATAAATTTTCTTGAATGCAATTACAAAGGAGTTTCGAAACTACATCCTCGATATTTTCCATAGCACTTGGGTTCTTGACCTTCTCTCTGCTTTGGAGTTTTTGGATCTCCAACAACCATGTGCCAGTCTACATCAGAAGACCCTCTCATCAGAACTTTTTTGAAAATATTTTATAATGGAGTTCTGATATTTCAAACTTCCAATATGTTGATTTCATCTTTTCCATGTGGCGCCTTCGGAGTGGTGACACGAGTCACCTGTATTTTCCACACAAGGCCACCTAAAAATGCTAAAACTGACTGCCACATGTCCTATACTGCCAAATCATGTTGACGCCATTTGCCTCGTTAGCTTCTCAGGGAAAATCACTAGATTCCATGTGTCCTCCGGAGGAGAGAGGAAGGGTCCTTGGGTCCTTTAGTTTTCCATCAATTTTCTTTGTAATTCCCCTTCTTCACGACTTCAACACTTTTCAAAGAAATTCAATGATTAAGAGTTATGAAAAATTGATTTTCAATGTTCTAAAATGAACAATCTTATGAAATCAAGGTTTCAATATGCTTCTTCTTCCAACCCTTCTAATATTCTATTTCAGGTCCACTTTTAAATAGACTATTGTGGTCTCTTATGTTCCGACCTCCGCTAGTCCCGATATGCCTTTCTGCCAGTCCTTCTGATATTCCATTTTGGGTACGCTTTTAAATAGACCTCTGAGGTCTCTTATGTTCCACCCTCCGATATCCTGAAGTCCCTATATGCCTTAATGTCGGCCCTTTTGATATTGGCCCCTGATATTATGAACCATATCTAATACCTATCGTTCCAAAAATCAGCTCATGATATTTCAGGTCCCTTCTAGATCGCGGCCTCCAACCTTTAGCTCTATTCTAGATCTCAGCCTCTAAACTTTGTCTCTTGGATTTAGGCCATTCCTTTAGTAAACTAAGAATGAACTTGTCCTTCTATGTACTAGGGATGAAAAATAAGACCATTTGACACAAATATAAGATGGTATGACAGGTGAAAACACCTGCTAAAGTCAATTATGGTAAATCTTTGAATATTAGAAATGATATTACTAATAAACAATATAAATAATTGATCTATGTTTTATAGGAGAAAATAAATTCCTTTGTACAAGATTACCATGACATGAAGGAAATCAATCATGCAATTTTTTCACACCATATTTATATGTAGATCAGTGCTCACCCTGTCTGAAAACCTCATAGGTGCATGAATCCAGCATGGAAGGAAATGGTAAATGAAGGATTATAGAAGCTCCTTGATGCTAATTTGATTTACTAGATATATGATAGTAAATGAGATCCTCCCTTAGCTGTAGTAACATTGGGTCCTTCGTTTTTAGGGAAAAAAATTTTGATATGTTTTGACCAAGTTTGACTAGAAGGTGGTTGCACAGAAGGTCGTCGAGAAAAATAAAAGGAATCAGGGAAGATCAAGCATACAATGAAGTTAACAAGCGAAAAATGCGGAAAATTTCATGATTAGAATTTAAATGGCAATGCAACAAATTACAAATATAACCATAAATATAGAGATGCAACAAAAATAATACTTCATTTCATTAATGTAAAATACTGAAATAGGCTGACAAACAGAAATGGAAATAAACTAGGTTAGGCGATGGTAGCTTATCTCTGAGGAGAGATGTGGTGGCTACATGCCTATAAATTGTGTCACAATGAGGCTCGAAGGCCTATTTATTATTGACAAACAATGGAAAACCATAAACATTGTAAAACCAAACCCTAGGAGATGAAGCACCAAACTACGGTTCCTGTTTGGGTATATTGGTACATCAACTTCCTGGGGTTGCAACTTTGGCATACGATCACTGTTTGAGGTGCACAATACCTCGTTAGAAAGATCTATCTGAGGACTACAAATTTTGAGTGACCAACATCGATCAATGACCCATGTTGGTCTTGGTTGTCCCGAAAAATGTTGTTTAGGGCCTCAAAATGGCTTCAGAAGTTCAGGAACCGAAAAACTGCCAAAAATAGTAATTGCGCTACAAATAAGGAAACTAAAAAACTGAAAGAAATAATGGTGGGGGTCCAAGTGGAATAGGCGGGTGGCCACCAATATCCACTTGGATCATTTCTCCCCCCTTAGGAAGCAATGGTCCCCATTGCATTGAGTGCCTCCATGAGATGGGGAAACTTCTGCTGAACTTGGTCCCTGGTGATCTGTTCTATAATCTTTGATGTGTCCCGTAATGTTGGGAAGCATGGTCGAGAGAAGTCCACATTGAACACTCGGTGCAAGCCAAGGAATGGGGGAATGTTGTGCTCCAAATACTTGTTTCCCACAACCTTGGTAATCGTGTAAGGACAATGTCGGAGTGGTCTGAGCTTCTGATGGGCTCCTGTAAGTTGTTCTTTCTACAAATGCAATCGGACTTTGTTGCCCACTCGAAACTTGTGTAGCACCTGATGTTGATCATGTCATTGTTTTTACTTGGAATTTTCAATAATGGAGTGGCAATATATCGGCCCATTGGGTAGAGACGCTATGGGAGTTAGATCGAATGAATGCTTGACCTGACAATGCAGCGATACCCCTGTGGTTGAGGAGAAGATTTTCTTGTCCTCTTTGATGACCGTATCCACCTAATTCTACTGCGCGGAGGAACCCTCCCTGGGGGACATGGATGTGGCTATGATCTTCCCCTTACTTTGAGAGCGAACTAGAAAGAAACTAAATTTCCTAGTCTGGGAGATGATCTTACTGCATTTCTTAGTAGAGATCAAAGAGGTTGTGGTAGGTGGGGCTACCTTCGGTATCCTATATAATGAATTACCCAAAGAAATAATAATAGCGGCAGGCCTTGACTCATACACAACATGTCACTTCCAAAAGTATGGTTGGCCTAATAATACATCACAAACATCAAGAGGTGCAACATCACACAATACCTCATTTGTGAAGGGATTGATGTTGTAGGGAAGGCGACACTGCTGGCGGACTCGAAGATATCGTCCTTGGTGAAGCCACCTGATGTTATATGGTTGTGAGTGTGTTATGGTCAGCAGTCCTAGCTGCATCACAACCTTTGCTGAAATGAGGTTCTTTTGGTTGCCACTGTCGACAATGAATTGCAATGGCGAACCCTTCACCCACATTTGTGAGTGGAAAAGGTGCTCCCCCCCTCTGTATCTTTAGGTTCCTCCTTTTGGATCTTCGTGGTGGCAATAGTGGCATTGGGATCCAGATCGATAATAAACTTCCCTTTATCATTTCCCTTGTCAAGTTTTGACTCAGAGTCGTAACATGCATCTGATTCTAAAGCCTTTAGCTCGGCCACTAGTGACTACCTGGCCTGACATTCACTTGGGTTGTGAGTGGAGCTCTTATGGAACTCACACCACTTTCCCATGTCCTTCTTCGGCTTTGCGAAGTTGCTTTTTGCTTGCAGCTTTGGTGGGTTGTTCTGGGTTGCCCCGCCTTGGCTTTGTCCTTTGTTCTATGGTTTGGGTCACCTTTCCCTTGCTTCAAATTCATAGATCCAAAGTCTCGCTTCTTTTGTTTAAACTTTTGCTCGATCTTGATGGATATCAGTATGTCATGCCGAGCAAGGAGATGTCCAGGAAATCCATCTCATCCTGGATGTACCTATGTAGGCAACCACAACACTTGAGAATCAAATGCTTCTTAGAATCCTTGATACCCAACCCTGTGCGAAGGGTATGAAAAACATTGGTAAACTCTGGCACAACTTGGTCCCTTCTCTATCGCATCATTGTCCACTTTATTGTTTTATCCTCATAGCTCCCAACAAGGTACTATTGTTCCTTGATGGCATCCTGGAACGAGCTCCAAGTGGGTGTCGCTGCAAAAAAGTGAGTTCATACTTTCATCCTTCTGCTCACAGTAGGTTTCCCACCAGTCCTTAATGTGGGGGGCTACTTTCAGAAGTGCAAAAGTGATATTTTCCCGGCTGGAAAAATCATGAACGGAAAAATATCCTTCTAGCAGATTTCACCATTTATCTATAGCGTCTGCATCTATCTGACCCTCAAATATGGGAATGTCAAAGTTAACTTGTACCTTAAAGGGTATGGCGCTTCAAAAGTAGCTTCCAGAAGTAGATGCATCGCCCTTGGGTAACCGCTGAAGAATGTAGGCAAAGTTGTCCATCATCGAGTTTCTTTGTCGCTCGAGGGCTTCTTCGTGCAAGATTTGGATAGGATCTCCTACCCCCTCATCTTTATTTTCATCTTCCATGGGAGACCGTCAGGATTTGCGAGGCTGGTCTTGCAAAGGTTTGACCAATTCAAGCCCTAACTCCTTATATCTCGACCTTGTTGGGGACATCCAAAGAGAAACATAGAAAGCACATACCGCTCTGATACCATTGACCTGGATTTGAAAGGGAATGCAACAAATCACAGAGATAACCATAAATACAAAGATTCGGAAGAAATACTACTTCATTTCATTAATGTAAAATACTGAAATATGCTTACAAACAAAAATGGAAATAAACTAGCTCAGGTGATGGTAGCTTATTTATGAGGAGAGATGTGGTGGATACATGCCTATGAACTGTGTTAAAGTGAGGCTCGAAGACCTATTTATTGTTAAGAAACAATGGAAAATGCTAAACATCCAAAAACCTAACCCTAGGAGATGAAGCGCTAAATTATGGGCCCCATATGGATATATTGGTACATCAACTTCCCGGGGTTGGAACTTTGGCATAAGATCTTTGTTTGACATGCACAATACCTCATTAGAAAGATCTATCCATGGACTATAACTTTTGTGTGACCAACATTGGTAAATCATTGAAGTTGGTCCCAATTTTCCCAAAAAAACGTCATTTAGGGCCACAAAACGGCTCCGGAAGTTCAGGACCCGAAAGACTACCAAAAATAGTAAATTGTGCTACAAACAAGGAAACTAAAAAATTGAAAGAAACAATGGTGCGAGTCTAAATGGAATAGGCGGGTGACCACCAATATCCACTTGGATCATTCCTCCCCGCCTTAGGAAGAAATGGTCCGCATTGCGTTGAGTGCCTCCATGAGATGGGGAAACTTTTTCTGAACTTGGTTCTTGATGAGTTGTTCTGCAATATCTGATGTGTCCTGTAATGGTGGGAAGCATGGTCGAGGGTGGTCCACATTGAACACTCGATGCAAGCCAAGGAATGGGGGAATGTTGTGCTCCAAAGCATTGTTTCCTACAATTGTGTTAATGGTGAAAGGACCATATCGGAGTGGTCTGAGCTATTGATGGGCTCTTGTAAGGCATTCTTTCTGTGAATGCAGCCAGACTTTGCTGCCCACCTGAAACTTGTGTGGCACCTAATGTTGATCGTGTCGCTACTTCCACTTGAAATTTGCCTCAATGGAGCGGCGATATATCAGCCCATTGGGTAGAGGTTCTTTGGGAGTCAGATCGAACGAATGCTTGACTTGACAATGAAATGATACCTGTGTGGGTGGAGGAACCCTTCCTGGGGGCCATGGATGTGGCTATGATCTTCCCCTTACTTTGAGAGCGAACCTGAAAGAAACTAAATTTCCTAGTCTAGGAGATGATCTTATTGCATTTACTAGCAGAGATCAAAGAGGTGGTGGTAGGTGGGGCTACCTCCGGTATCCTGTATAATGAATTACCCAAAGAAATAATAACAGTGCAAGGCTTTGACTCATACACAACATGTCACTTCCACAAGTATGGTTGGCCTAATAATACATCAAAAACTTCAAGAGGTGCAACACCACACAATGCCTCATCTGTGAAGGGCATGATGTTGTAGGGAAGGCCACACTACTCGCATACTCGAAGATATCATCCTTGGTGAAGCCAACTAATGTTGTATAGTTGTGGGTGTGGTATGGTCAGTAGGCCCAACCATTTCTTTACCTCTACTGAAATGAGGTTCTTTTGGCTACAATTTTCAACAATGAATTGTAGCGGTGAACCCTTCACCCACATTTGTGAGTGGAAAAGGTGCTCCCCCTCGTCTGGATCTTCAAGTTCCTCCTTCTGGATCTTTGTGGTGGTAATGGTGGTGTTGGGCTCTGCATCAATAATCTACTTCCCTTTGTCATTCCCCTTGTTGTGTTCTAACTCAGAGTCAGAACAATCATCTGATTTTGAAGCACTTAGCTCAAACATCAGTGACTGCTTGGCTCGACACTCACTTGTGTTGTGAGTGGAGCTCCTATGGAACTCACACCACTTTCCCATGTCCTTCTTCGGCTTCATGGTGTTGTTCTTTTATTATGGCTTTGACAGGTTTTCTTGGGCTGCCCCACTTTGGCTATGTCCTTTGTTCTATTGTTTGGGGGCACCTTTACCTTGCTTCAGATTCACAGATCCAAAGTCTTTCTTCTCCTGTTTAAACTTTTTCTTAATCTTGACGGCATATCGGTATGTCGTGTCGAGCGAGGAGATGTCCAGGAACTCCATCTTGTCCTTGATGTACCTATGTAGGCAGGCTTGATACTTAAGAACCAAATGCTTCATAGAATCCTTGATACCCAACTTTGTGTGAAGGGTATGAAAAACATTGGTAAACTCTAGCACATCTTGGTCCCTTCCCTGTTGCAGCGTTATCCACTTTATGTATTTATCCTCATAGCTCCCGACAAGGTAGTACCTCTCCTTCATGGCATCTCAGAATGAGTTCCAAGTGGGTGACACTGAAAACAGTGAGTTTGTTCTTTAATCCTTCTACTCATAGTAGGTTTCCCACCAATCCTTGACGTGGGGGGTTTCTTTTAGAAATGCAAAAGTGATCTTTTCCTGGTTGGAAAAATCACAGATGGACAAATATGCTTCTAATAGATTTAGCCATTTACCTACAGTGTCTACATCTATCTGACCCACAAATATGGGAATTTCAAAGTTAACCTATACCTTAAATGGTGTGGCACTTCCAGAGTAGTTTCCAGAAGTTGATGCATCGCCCTTGGGTAGCCACTGAAGGATCTGGGCAAAGTTATCCATCATCGCATTCCTTTATCACTTGAGGGCTTCTTCGAGCAAGATTTTGATAGGATATCCTAACCCCTCATCTTTCTTTTCATAATCCATGGGAGGCCATTGGTATTTGCGAGGTTGATCTTGCAAAGTTTCAACCAGTTCAAGTCCTAACTCCTTATATCCCGACCTTGTTGGGGACATGCAAAACATAGAAAATGCATACTGCTCTGATACCACTAACCTGGATTTAAACAGGAATGCAACAAATTACAAAGATAACCATAAATACAGAGATGCAATAGAAATAATAATTCATTTCATTAATGTAAAATACTGAAATATGCTTACAAACAGAAATGGAAATAAACTAGCTCAGGTGATGGTAGCTTATCTCTAAGGAGAGATGTGGCAGCTACATGCCTGAGAACTATGTTACAATGAGGCTCAAAGACCTATTTATTGTTGAGAAACAATGGAAAACCCTAAACATCCAAAACCCTAACCCTAGGAGATGAAGCGCCAAACTATGGGCCCCGTTTGGGTAAATTGGTACATCAACTTCCTGAGGTTGTAACTATGGCATACAATCTTTGTTTGACGTGCACAATACCTCGTTAGAAAGATCTGTCTGAGGAATATAACTTTTGAGGAACCAACATTACAAAACAACCCATGTTGGTCCCAATTTTCCCAAAAAACCTCGTTGAAGGCCTCAAAGCGGCTCTAGAAGTTCATGACCCGAAAAACTACCAAAAATAGTAAATTGTGCTACAAATAGGGAAACTGAAAAACTAAAAGAAACAATGTTGGGGGTCTAAGTGGAATAGGTGGGTTGCCACCAATATCCACCTGGATCATTCCCCCCCCCCTTAGGAAACAATGGTCCCCATTTTGTTGAGTGCTTCCATGAGATGGGGAAACTTTTGCTGAACTTGGTCCCTGGTGGGCTATTTTGCAATCTTTGATGTGTCCCATAATGGTGGGAAGCATGGTCGAGGGTGGTCCACATTGAACACTTGGTGCAAGCCAAGGAATGGGGGAACGTTGTGCTCCAAATCATTATTTCCTGTAGGAATTTACAGGGTAAGTTCCTCAGACAGAACACCAGAAGGACACCGCTCACAAACAGATCACAGATCAATACACTAGTATTTTCACGTGGTTAAAACCCTCAGAGAGGGAAACAGTCCACGGCCTGCGCCAACGTGGCTACTACAGGCAATTTATTAATAAAAGAATGAAAATTTACATAAGCTTCTCTCATGCACGGTTAAACTACAAATGACCCTCCATGCGCTTTAAATAGAATTCATGGACCAATCGGGTGTCAAGCCACGGATCAAGTGTACCGAGGAGAGAATGAACTGTCGGATCACTACATATCGTGACCGTCGGATTGTAAGTTACAAAATGTACAACGGTAAGAAACACACTTTACCTAACTCTATACCTAACTCTATACTAGACCAAGTTGAACTTAACTATTTCCTATGTGTCGGAATATCCTAACATCCCCCCTTAAGAACAACTTGGGATAGGATTGAAGGATTTACAAATATGACACAATAGGAGAAGGAAGGAGGCACTAGAGCCTATCCCCCCTTAGTGACAACTTCCTGAACTCCAAGCATATATCGAAGTTTAGTGAACTTCGCCTCTGTGAGAGCCTTTGGAAGTGTTTAATCCCACTTATAATCATCAACAAAAAGTGTACATAGAGGCCAATATTTCTTGTCGAGACAAAATTCTTATTGCTCAATTAAGGACTAATTCTCATCAATTCCGTTTTGAAACAGGGGTTGGAAAAAACCAAAAGAAGTGTGGGAGGAAAGAGTGTATTTTTTGTTCTTCCGTAAAAGTGGAAACAGAAAAGCATTTCATTTTAGAATGTGAGGCCTTCAAAGACAATGGGGAAAGTTATGCAAATATTCTGGGAGCTATCTCTTGGGATAATCTATTTAGCGAGGGGTTTATCGAGACGCTGAGAGTGTTTATTGTGAGGCTTCACAGGGAAATGGCTGAATACATCAACCAGATGAAGAAGCAATGTGTCCCATAGACTATCTTTAGCATCGTGGATGTTAAAATATTTTTCTTTCTTTCTTTCTTTTTATCCATGAATAACTAAGTATGCCCAAAATATTGAGTGGCACTAGTGTGATAGTTTTTGAGAATTGAAGCATGGTTTTTGGTAGAATATAATTTTTGGATACATCGATGATTGGAGCAGTCACAAATAAAAGAATACACAAATAATCAACATTGTATCACTAGGCGCTCAAAATGAAACATTTCCTTGATGGATGCTTCTAGAAGTTTGAAATAATTTTGAGATTGTCTGATCCACCTTCCTTTTTGTGGTCTTGGTAACAATCAGAAAAGGTTAAATTGTATCTGTTTAATTTTGTGGATCTTATGATTTTCAATTTTTTCCAATTGCCATCGTCGTAATTTCTCCTCATTGTAATCTTCTATGTTGTTGCAACAAACACTTTCAGGAAAGGTTAGCATGGAGGAATTTCTTGACCAAACTTTATGAGTCGGTTGCATGTTTCTTCATTTCTTCTTATTGCCATTGTTGTAGTTGACCTTCTAGTATTTTCCTTTTTTGTAAGGTTTACTTTCATGATGGATGGGTTACGTGATATTCTTATACCAGACCTCATAGTTTGGTATATTCTCTAGCCATGGAGCATTTAAAATGTATACATGTTAATATTGTATCTTGTCTATACAGTTATTTGGTCGCAGCAATGGGTTTACAATTTTTATGGAGTTTTGGATTAGCAGCTCTTGATGCGTATGCATTGTTAATAAAGAGAGGCTTACGTAATCCTGTTTTAGTCAGCTTGTTTGTGGTGGGAGACTGGGTAAGAAAAACACCCTTGCCTTCACTTTAGATTTCTTCCATTCTTAATCATTATGTTCGTATTGATAACATAGGTACTATCTTGATGTATTTCATTAAGGAGTTGACTTTTATAAATTGTGCTGAAACACAGGTTACAGCTACACTCTCTCTTGCAGCAGCCTGCTCTACAGCAGGAGTAACTGTTCTATTTGATAATGATTTGTCATTTTGTGCTCAAACACATTGCCACAGATATCAAATTTCAGCTGCAATGGCTTTTATGAGTTGGGTGTTGATTGGGCTGTCATCCCTTGTAACATTTTGGTTACTTGCTAACGGGTGACTCGAGCTTTGTTAAATTGTTTTCAATCATATTTGTGGAATTTGTTTGGGTAATGTGCAGTTGCATTACCTTCTTCTCTTGTATAAAGGTTGAAATCCCATGTCCAGTTATTTGTAATTGCATTACATTCTTGCATTGTATAAGGTTTGAAATTTTACTGTGGGTCGAGATTCATTAGGTTTCAAGGTGTTATGATCATTCTTTTAGTGGTAGATTAGTGAGTCATCTCGTGCCATGGTCTATGCCCGCTAAAGGCATATAATGAGATATTGCTGACCATAAATTTGGATTTTTCAAGCTAGGAACTGCCAAACTGGCATTTTTGTGAACTTGAACTTGAATTTGGAAGGGAAGTGTGTATCAATGTTTGTAATGATTAGCAGAGCTCCCTTGGTCACTTTGGGAAAGGTACCATCTTATTAACATTGCAGTGTCATATATGAGAAAGTGAAAAATGCTGCTACTGATATTTTTAAACAATAACCTTTTCCGATGATATCAATTTTTTCTTTTTTGAGAAATGTATCTAATTTGCTTTTTTATTTTGGTTTTAAACTGTTAACTCCGTGCATGTATTCCCTGCATGCTTAATGGATGCATGCATGTGTGTTTACAAAGAGAAGACCATGGCCACAAATGTCCGAGGTGATAAAACAAGACGGCTCTGCGATTCTGACTATTGGTTTATTGTTGACTAAAAGGTAGTTATGATTATGTAAGAAATTAAATCTGGGCATAGAAAGTATATTTATACATGAGAGATTGTCGACAGAGAATTTACTGATAAGCGATTGTCGACACAGATTTAATTGTAAGTTGTGCAAATAGATCTTGCATGATTGCAGGGTGGTATATGGATAAGTGACGAAGTTGCTCAACCTTGGGACATTCATTTCCTTAATCTACACAAGGAACTGTAACACTCTGCAATTTAATGACTGTATTTTGAACTTTACTATCAGTCACAGGGCATGTCAAGTCCTGTTGAGTTTCAGTGAATCACCTGGGTTTGCGCCCTTCCCATCTTACTGGGCCAAACTTGCCAATCAAAGTTGAGAGTTGTCAAGTATCGAAGACTCAGTGAATTTGCTGAGCACTCAGTAAGTTTTCTAAACCTGGCAAGCATTTAAGTGGGACTCTTTTTAACTAAACGGAGAAAATAAATAAATAAACTTTTCGCTCCAATCCATTTTTCCCTCTAGTTTCTGTTGTATCAGAGGATTTGCAGCATAGTTGAAAAACTTGTCAAGTTGTTCAAATACTCTCACTAGACTCATCTTTGTCACCAAGCTAAGTTGTTCCTGAGTCCGACTCTCTACGGTAATTCAAATTTATGAGCAGCGAGCCAGAACTCTCAAGTACTCCTGTGTCAGATCCCCACCCACAAGTAATTCACCGGTTATTCACTACTCGACAAGTGCAACTCGCCAACAGATGGGAAACTTGCTGCCCTCAAATATTAATGCCAAGAAGTAAAGCAAAATACTCGTTTAAACGATTTATGTTGCATGTTTTTACTGCACTTTTGTTGAGTAGTCAAACTTGCACTCCAGCCCTTCCCAGTTTGCCAAGATAAGCTTTTCAACACCAGTTTGCAAGTGCAAAAGTCCAGACGTTTTGCAACATTCCAGTTTCCATGTATTCAACCATTTGCAAATATTTGAATAGGGGGAAAATGTTAGGAAGTCTACAATTCTGGCATGTATGGACTTGCATTTTGATTTGGCCGTCTCTCTCTGCAAATGAGGGCATTTTGGATAATCTATTGAATATTAAATGAGCTATTTAAATGGCACAAAATATTAGAATTATTTTGAAACATCTGAAACTTTTTCAGGTTTTTTTCTCACAATGTCGAAACAAACCCTCTTTTTTCATATATTATATTCCCATAAAATTATAAAGCCCCATTTTACACCCTATCGTAGTTTCTATAGCTTGAGGATAAAATGAGAACCGAGACAAGGCAAGGTGATCCGCCTATTATTATTTCATCAAAATCAAAGTACTAGATGTTATCCATCATATTTAACCCAGTTTACACTGTATTGTAGTTTTTAAAGCTCGAGGACACATTGAGAGCTGAGATAAGGCAAGCTGATCCTTCTATTATTAAAATATTTACTATTATGGTTATTGTCATTACTTCGTCTTCCTCCAATCACATTCACTTTCCGTTTGCAATCTAGTTATATTACTGGACTTTTTTCACAAGCAAGGTGATCCTTCTATTATTAAAATATTTGCTATTTATTATTATTGTCATTCAATGTGTCTTCCTTACATTCACATTCACTTTCCATTTGCTCTCCTACTTAAATTATTGGATTTTTTTTCACTCTTTATATCTAAAGTAGTGCTTGGCCTACCTTGGATAGAAGATAATGAAGATAAAAAAAGTCCATCAGCACATAGAGCAACCCATAGATAACCAGACTTGGTTTTTAGTTTTGCTGGAACCCCATATCGGTAGGTGATTATTGTGTGTGACCTTGGTTCTAAAGATAAGGCTCTTAGGGATAATAAAGCATTGTGCTTCCTAGGCAAAGCCAAGTTGAACTATTGTATTTGATGGCTGGATTTGTGGGGAGCTTATTTGAATTTTCTTATTTCATGTCTTGGGGACTTTTAGATGCATTCAATCCATTAAGAATGAATACTAACTGTGTAAGTTGCATGATTTGATTATGTTGAAGGTGGAGATATATTGAAATGATCAGTCATAATTTTTATAACTAGGCTTGTTGCATTTTGCTATTTTTTGGACCATTTGTACAAGCATATATATGAAGTTTTAAACTACATCTACCTTTTTTAGAAGGAAAATGGTGAGAAGTTTCAGATCAAATTAACTTGTAAACACTAAAGAAGATGATATTTAGAAGTGTTGTAAGCTAATAAATCTTATCTTCATATATGTATTGCAATATCTTATACAAGGAATGATGTCATGCATGAATACACATTCAAGGGATTATGGATAAGCATAACAAATCACAAGTTGATTACTTAAAGAAGTGTAGAAAAGTGCATGTTATTCTTAAATTAATAAAATAACTAAAGGGTAATAAGTTTATGCTATATATATCAACATAACATTCCCTTTAAGATCATTACATGGTCTCTAAAAGAGAAAACCATTCATCCGGTTGTGGTGGTACCTTTCAAAGTCCATTCAATTATAAATTATTTATATCTTGTTTTTTTGCATTGTTCTTCTAGATCTTGGACCCTAAAGTAACAACCGATCACTACTATATATGGTGTAGAAATTTGACCAATAGTTTCATTATGCATAAAACCAATTGTATCGTCGAAAATTACTAAATAATTATCAAATTTTTGTTATTATTTATCCTTGGTGTCTCAATGTTTGTTGGAGTTTCGAAACCGCCTGATCGTCATTAGAAGTCTAACTCTAACTCAATGAAGTACTAGAGACACATGGCACCACATTGTGACCCACCAATGCATGGCGACCTACCACTATGGTCCAACATGTGGCACCCACATGGCATTGCCATGTCGGCAAAATCTTTATCTCATGGGTGGGTTGGCGTCTTGTGGCTTAATTATGCTTGTTAAAGTGTAACAAATAGCACATTGTATACTAATGATTGGTTTATTTCCTTTTAATCTTGTCTGTTGAATATCACAATAAACTCATCCACTAGACAAGTTACTAATGAGTAGTTTTGATGATACAAATAAACTCAACCATATCATTGGAAATTACTAAAACTATCTATTGTGCATAAAGATTAAAATTGCCTTGTAAAACCGAAGGACATGCAAGGCTACACTAAAATGCATTCACAAGTCTCAAAACTCATTCTATTTGAATGTTTCAAATTGGAAATGATTTGTTATGTTGTCACCTTTTGCAAAATGTGTTTTCAACTACCCAGAGTGCAAAAGAGCATAGACATTTGCAACCATCTTCCAAGTCACTGAAGCCCAAATTAGACCCCCTACAAATGAAAGTGCTAAGAACAAGCTTTCTAGCGATATGTAGAAGTTGAAAAATGGACTCTTGGATCAAAAGTTATGGTCTTGTAAAGTTAAAGGATTAAACCCTGAAGGAAAGAAGGAATATTTGAAGTTCAATATCGCAGATCGCAAATCAGAGGTTCATGCATGTCGCAGATCGACGATCGCGCCTCAGAGAAACATCACATATCGGTAATTGCACATCATAGGATATCAGTGAGTGCAACTTTGCACACATCAAAATATCGGTGATCGCACTAATCAGAGGTGCGATATATTAACAATCGTAGCCATTGGACGTTTGGATAACAGAGGTTAAGCAGATTTGCGAGGTCAGATATCAGCGATCGCAAATGGAGCGGGCAGTGTTGAGAAATGACAATACGAAATTCGAGTTTAATTTGTCTTTGAATTAAGTTGAGAATTAAAATTGAATTCTATTCTCATAGCAACTTGTAACTAGTTAATTAAGTTTAATTAACTTAATTAGCTTAGGAATTTCGACTTGGAAGTTTTTTTGAAGTCATGTATATGTTCTCCCTATATTTTAGGGGTTTAGTATGAGTTTAATTGTGAGTTGTAATTAGATAAATCAATTTACTAAGTTAAGTTCAGTTAAAGTAGTTCCAAACTGTTTGTGGAACTAATAGAGAGTTAACAATCAGTTGGTGCATTAATGCATCCATTAGTGCTACTCCAGTTAACTAAAGATTCCCTCATCAAAAACTCATGCATGTTGATTTTGAGAAAGACCTAGTTGAGACTAGAGTGCATGGACAATATACTATCAGTTGTATGATTTACTGAGTTGTATATATCATGCATGCAATTAGGAACTGAACCTAGAAGGGATTGTGCAATTTTGGTTGCACTGGATTCCCATTAATATGGGCTATTCAATGATAGGAATTGCGCAAGGAAATAGGGGCTTGGAGAGTTGGAGAATTGGCTAAGTGTTGGCCAAGAGTTTGCTTGTGAGTTGATGATTGATTATACTGAGTGTTGAGATTGTTTTTGCGAGAACAAGCATTGTATTATCATCTTGGATTTATGATATATGCAATACAGATAGTGGGGTTTTGAGTTGTGGCTTTCCCCGGTTATTTATTGTGTTATGTGTTTTTGATTTTCTCTCTTGTCGATTATTGTTTTCATCGATCTATTGGCTTCCGTTGGTTGAAAGTAGAAGTATATTTTTGTCTTTTGCTTTAGTACATTGCATGAGCTTGTGAATCTACATGAAATTCTACATGGTATCAGAGCTGAGAATAATATATTAGAGGAGATTTCAAAGTTTTGGGTTTTGGGTTACAGGTGAAATTCAAATTTGCAATACATACTTCAAGATCGACAAATGACGTTTTATGGTTTGTGGCTCGAGTATGTGTTATAGACATATTTGAGCACTACAACCCCAATCATATATGTCGATAAACCAAGGGCTCTTAAACCCCTAAAAGTGTTGTTTCATACCCTAAAGGATCATGGTCAACTGATTACATCATTTCCCAGAAGTTCCACTTGAAAAACTACTCAGAACTGGCCAAAATTGGACTATACTGACTGCTCCATGGTCAAGGTGTGATGCATACTGGCTGCTACACTAGCCAGGTGCGATGCATACTGAAAGAGCCTTCTGTGGAGTGCGATGAGCGAGAAGAGACAAATGGCAGAGACAATTTTCTAAGTGGATGCTCATGGAATCTTCTAGAAACTTCTCTTATGACACTTGCCTCTCTGAATTTGCCCAGGGATGAGTAAGAGATCAAAGAAATCTCCAAGTGGAACCATGAACTATTAGTGTAATGATACTAATAAAAAACCCAAAGCTGACTCACCCCCTTGCAAGACATCTATATATGGATTCCTCATCTGAGAGATCTAGAGGCTGGAATTTTGTAATTTATAAGGAAGTGCTGTTGGTTTCTCTTTGAGAAGGAACATTGTATTGTTGGGTGATCTTGCTTTTCATGAGGTGAAGACGGCTTTGATGCTGGATCAAACAGCTAGGTTGTAATTCTCTCTTCTACTATTAATAAAGTTATTTGAGTTTTCCTCCATATAATCGTGTATTTGTGAATCTTGCTATTTGTGAATGCAATTGTATGGTCAATGTATTCCTAATTCTGCATTGTTTATGGTATCGTAGATCTCGATGCTTTGATGGTGTTTTGTTGTTTTGCCTATACAGGTATTCTCTAAAGCTGGACAAGTAGAAGAGGAGTGGCAAGCTCTATCGAGGGAGAGAGGAAACAAGCAAGGAGCCAAGCGAAAGATCCAGGTTGGTGTTCTTTGCTTCTCTCTTATCTATCATACGTAAAGGAAATCACAATTTTCTTTGATTGTTTGTTTCTAAGATAGCTATCCGTCTTAGTGAGACTAGCAGATCGAAAAGACATTAGTTTTCCCGTAAACAAAATGGCGACTCCATTGGGGAGCGATTAATTTGTTTGTTTGTTATTGTTGTTTGCTTTATAAACTACAGATGGAGCCTGAAATTAGTCAGCTAGCCTTCGAATTGCTTTTGCTATGCAAGTGCAAAGTAGATCAACGTTGTTTCAGTGAATATCTGGGTTGGTTTATGAACTGAACATCTGACTTGCAAACATCCTAAGTGCCCTTGTGGTAGCTCAATAACGTCCTTAGATCATACCCCTGTACTTTGTTTTAACTGTCTATCATAGCTTAGCTGAAATAACTGAACTTAGCTGCAAATTTTGAGCAAAAACCAAACTCAGTTTCGCTCACTGCTCCATCGCACTATCTGTAACTGGTAGCCTGTATGCATCACACCTCCCTTGTGTTGCACGTGAGATGCATCCCTGTTTCCCTTAAGGATATGTGCGATGATTGAGTGATACTGTTTTCCTCTTTGGAATTTTTTTGTTCTCCTTGTTTTCAGCTCTATTCAGTAGTTTTGCTGCTTATGATCAGTATCTCATTGTTGAAGCCTTATTCCTTTACATTATTCAGCCTCCATTGATTGGGATTTGTGAATGTTTTTTATGTTTTTTTTCATCATTTACAGTTCTCCTTTGTCAAGAGTAGCTTAATCAAACTGTCGTTTTTTGATTTAGAAGTGTTGTAACTGTCATTTTGAGTCAAGCATAAGAGTGTCGTAAAGTCTTCCTCCTCCAGATAGTTGATTGTACTTTTGTCATTGTATTTGATTTGAATTGTCAATATTTGAAGTGTCGAAAGTAGTGTTCCATTCGAAATCGAAAGTGTCGTTTTAGTCTTCCTTTTATTTTGAAAAGAAATTGTTGAAGTGTTCATTTGAAGAAAATAATTCAGATCTATACTTAGTTTTCCTTTTTGGCATTCTCACATTAAGGAGACGGAAAAACAAATACATGCATGTGCATTTGCATTTAGATTGCATGCGGAAAATGATTTAGGAAAATTGCATTTAGTGTGTGCTCTTTGCTCTCTGTTGAAAGAATCATACTCTTCTTTCCTTAGTAGCTAGGATTTTTATTGCTAAAAGAAAACAAATGATTGTTTATCATTTTAGATTGCATATTTAGGAATTTTACATCTACATCATGCTGTGAACCTTGAAAGACAAACTTCTAAAAAAGATCAACTCTAAAATAAACCTTAATGAACATAAAAACGTTTTAGAACCTACCGCAACACATCTAGAAGTCTAGGCTAGAGACGTGTTTCGACGTCATAAAACCTGGTAACTATCGTTTTCATTGAAGGTTGCGCGATTCCTCCTCTTTGATACAAGTGCCTGTACAGACTTGCGCTCTCCGTACCATCGTGTATATATTGGGAGACCACAGTAGGCTGATATCCTTAGGACACTGTGTCTGCCGCCCTATCGATCGCAATGCACTGAACACAACAGTCAGGGACATTGACTATCGTACGTAAAGTCCTTGGTAATTTATTTTTAATTTACCACTAAGGTGTATATTGTAGTTTTGTGATTGGTTTGGTAATTTCTCTGTCTAGATTTCCATAGTCACTTTCATTCCTTTTTTACTTCCTAAAAGAAAAGGTCCATCTGAGCATTTGTCACTTCAGACTCAATAAAAATCGAAGGCGACTAGAGTCATATTTAGCTTTTTCTCGACTCTTAAAAATTGAAAAAGCAAAGTTGTGTCAAAGCGTCATAAAATTTATTTACTTCGGAATAACATCCATGTTCCTTCGTTGATCTTAGGTTGAGGTAATGGAGTCCACCAATAAAGGAATTCCCTTAGGGGGAATCCTAGTATTTTCTCTTCTTGGGGAGATATTGGTGCTCCATATATGGCTACATTGTCTCTTCCAGGGATCACAATTGGTCTGCTAGTATGACTCTCCTCAATAATTCCTCAGTAATCAAATCAACAACCAGATGATACTGAAGTTGTCTCTTCACCTTCTACTTCGTTTGTTTCTCCCTCTCCTTCTTCCTTTTCGCTTGGTGAAACTAGTGATACTAAAAACCAAGTAACTGAGAAGAAGAAGAAAGGGAAGGAGAAGAAGAAGAAGAAGTTAGTCAAGCAAGGGGGCAACCATGCATCATCCAACGAAAATCCGCATACCGAACCTTCCAAACCCAAATCTCCATGCATAATTTGCAAAGGAAACCACTTTCATCGAGATTGTCCTTGCATTCCACAGATCTTGAGAGAATGGTCTCCCTGTTTGCACCGCCCAGTGTCATCAACCTTTGTCGATCATGTTGACAGCTCACCATCAACTAGTGAAAATGAAGTTAATGGACAAAAAGGAAAGTTCAGATTTCCATGTAGGTTGTGTGATTGCGATCATGCCCTTCACCGTTGTCCTTTTCTGGACAAAGCCAAAAGTGTCTTGGATAACCGTCCTGCTTCACCGCAGCGACTTCCGCCTAGATACAAGAAACTCTTGCCAAGTCCATCGCTAGTTGAAAATCCGACTAACATAACCTAATTGCCGGTCGAAACGCTTATTGTTGATTGTAAACCTTCTGAGTTCATACTGGGCCAAAGTCAACAGGGCGAGATGGCAGTCGACCCAGTCTTGCCTTCAGAAGGTCTACCTTCAGATGATACAATTTCCAAAGAGAATGAGAATGACACCGTTCAAATTCCTTTTGTTAATACAAATTTTGATGAACATGGGGGCAATCCACCCATTCCTTTACAACAGGAGGAAAGTTCCCTAGTTTAGGAGGTTCATCCAGCCATTTATCCAGTACCTCCTCCGAGCAGTCTAGTTGTTTCCTGCGATTGGAATCAACTAGCAAAACCCCGCCTTCCATCTAGTGTACCATTCCGGATCATAGTACAAGTGTACAAAATGATCGTGTCTGGCACTATCATAGATGAAGGGGCTTCAGTGAGTATCCTTTCTTCAACTGCTTGGAAAGGGCTTGGTTCGCCATCGCTTCTGCCTGAGAATCAAAATTTGTCAGGCTTTAACAAAGGAATGAGTGGACCGTTAGGGATCCTTCCGAAGTTACCAATAACTTTGAAAAGGAAAACCGTTCACTTAAACGTGATGGTAGACCAAGGGGCATTAGATTACAATCTACTCATTGGACATGACTATGTTTATGGCATGGAAGTTATTGTTTCCACACTCTTTCGAGTAATGTTTTTCCCGCATGAAGGCAAAATGGTAAAGCTTATCGACCAACTTTCATTTCCCGGTTCAAACACAACTACAAGTCAAACATCATCCCTAAATGGTCTCTTCACGTCAAGAATGTCTCTTCAACCTTCATTTCATCCACCTAATTACCGTGGGTAGTTCAGTGAATGTAATGAAGTTTAGCGGGCATGCACCCTAGTCTGCTTCGACAGGCGAACCCAGCTGAAAAGATAGATTTCCTCGTAGGTTATATGATTGATCTAAAACACCATTTCCTTGTAGGATTTGAGGATCGATCCGAAACTCGAAGGTTATGTGATTGGAAACTCACAAAATTCACCTTTGTCTATGGGCAAAGCCAAGGAAGTGTTTTTTGTCTAACCACAGATAGAAACGATCTTGCCTAACCACAAGGACTTCCATATGGTAATCTGAAAACTCTCCTTTTCTTCATACCTGGGGGCATGCAACCTTTTTTATGCAAGCAAAAGACAACCAATTTCATTTTTTAGCTTTGTAGCGTTTTTATCTTTTTTGCTTGTTAGTGTCAACTTCTTAGGTTAGGTGAATGGTCTGATCCACCATTCACCTTTGTCGGCGGTGCGCAGGCAAAGCAAAGGAAGGATTTTGCCTCAGTAGAAGACAAAACCATCCTACCTAACCTCAGTAGTTCCTTAGCTTTTAGCATAGTTAGCTCTGTAGTTTGGTCGTTTCTAGCCTGTATAAAAAGGCAATGAGAAAAGTTTTGCATGGTGCAAGCTCGTTAAAAAATGAACCTACTAACAAGAGACATATTTAAACAACTGGCACGAGCAATGTTTCGGCAAATTTCAAGTTCGTTAAAAAATAAACCTGCCACTGAGCACATGTTGGCACAAGGTTCAAGCTCATTAAAAAATAAACCCGCCTTCAGTAAACGACCTTTGTGATTGTCTTGCTATCAACCTTTTGAACTTTGGTTGTGTTCTTCCATCAACTTTATTCATCTGAGCGATCATGTGCTTCCACTTGATTGTTTACCCTTTTGAGGAACAACTGTGACAAGTGATTCTATTAGCCACCCTCTTCACTGCCATGTTTTGAGAAATTCCAAACTTACATGGAACCAGCTGCTACCCAAAAACAACACTTGTTTCTCAAAAATGAGTTTCTTTTAAGCTCTTTTTAGACTCATTAAATATGAAAAGATCGCTGAGCTATTGGCTTTCTAGCTCGTTAAAGTAAAGGGAAGTGCCATCCCTCCTGTACATTTTTAATCTTTTGGAACCGGAGGGATCATCAAACAAAAGATCGAGCGCTTCTCTGTTTCGGCTCATTAAAGCAATCAAAAAGTCATCCATTTCATATTATATTATACTTTTTCGGACTTAAGGGATTATGCTATGAAAAAGCACTGCTGGAGTTTCCTTTTCGTCCCTTTTTAAACCCTCTAAACATGAAAAGGACCGAGTTATCTTTGTCGTTAAACTCGTTAAAACAATAGCGACAAACTTGTCCACCCAGACAAGAATGAGTTTCACTGTCGCTGGGCTCGCTAAAACATAGCAACAGGTTTTCCCAAAGGGAAAATTATAGAAAAAGCATATGTTATCCTCCTCAAGCTTGACAAAAATAAAGAGGTACTAGTCACCGATGACTAGGGAAAAAAGGGAAGAAAACTTGAACTTTATTGGTAGCAGGTCGCTCTTGAACATGACACTTTCATTCCATCACCATGATTGAGTCAAGTTGGGTTATTCCGTTCACCGGTCATATCACCATTGGTCCTCTGTACCATCCATTTTTGGGGTTAACGCTACCAATCCATTTCAGTGTTGTTGACATGTTCAAGAGAAGTCATTCAGAGAATTCACCACCTAGCTAATGCCTCATCCATTGCAATGCCTTCACCCTCCATTTTTCATGACCGCCATTCCTGAACCTTGTATCATCAGATTGTTTTCACCTCTAGAAAATCATTTGCTTCGTTTCGTGTTGTAGATGTGGGATACATCAAGGCCCTCCTATGACAAGTCACTTCTAGTCAACATCAGCGCATTATCCAAGAAGTTGACTTAGAAACAACCCTTTCAGTACTTTGAAGCTTGCATGCCTCAATGGCAAGTTTCTCACTTTCGGCGATAGGTTTACATCAATGGCCTTCAACTGAAAGATTTTGCGTGGTGTTCGACATCGACTCATATATTCACACCACATGAATTGTGTTGTATTACCTTGAGAGTCATTATTATTATCGGTGATTCCTCTCGCACCTATTAACAGCTTACATCATTGGCTGGTAATTGAGCGATGTTTTTCCATGTTCGATTTTAGAACATCTTTTCACATGGATCGACTTGTACATCGAGCGAAGATTGAACGAGTTTGAAGACCCCAGATCTAGTTTCATCCATCTGAGCTACGATATATTCAGGAAAATAAAAACATCAAATGTACACAGAAGCTGCACAGATGATTATCCAAGCTAAAGGATGATGACTCTACATATAAAGAATCACCAGTCAGTAACCACAGACGGTTATCTTTTCCATGTACATGAAAATGAATTTATAAAAGCTGAGCATGGGAATGCCCACCTCAGCTAGATCATGAAAATAATATGATGATGATGTACTGTATTGTATCTTATTATAGGTCACCTTCCAGTTCGAATACTTCGGATCCTCATGATAAAGCATTTCACCCGACATCAGAAGATTTACGACCTCATGCTTTAGGGGGCAACTGTTGTAGACATATTTGGGCACTGCAACCCCAATCATATATGTCGATAAACCAATGGCTCTTTAACCCCTAAAAGTGTTGTTTCATACCCTAAAGGATCATGGTCAACTGATTACATCATTTCCCAGAAGTTCCACCTGAAAAACTACTTAGAACTGGCCAAAACTAGACCATAATGACTACTCCATGGTCAAGGTGCGATGCATACTGGTTCCTACACTAGCCAGGTGCGATGCATATTGAAAGAGCCTTCTGTGGAGTGCGATGAGCAAGAAGAGACAAATGGAAGAGACAGTTTGCTAGGTGGATGCTCATGGAATCTTCTAGAAACTTCTCCTATGACACTTGCTTCTCTGAATTCGCCCAGGGGTGAGTAAGAGATCAAAGAAATCTCCAAGTGGAACTAAGAATTATCAGTGGAATGACACTAATAAAAAACCTAGAGCTGATTCACCCCCTTGCAAGATATCTATATATGGATCCCTCATCTGAGAGATCTAGAGGCTGGAATTTTGTAATATCTAAGGAAGTGTTGTTGGTTTCTCTTTGAGAACGAATATTGTATTGTTGGGTGATCTTGCAGGAAATCACCTTTTGAATTAGTATATGGAACTCAGGGTCTGTTTCCAGGTCAACTTGTGAAGCCTGTGATTGCAATGATTTAGGAGGCGAAAGAAGAACCCAATGCTTTGATAAGAAGAATGAATAAAGTAGTGGAGCTAAGTGAGAACAGGGACAAGGTAAGAGACAACTTGATTATGTATCAATCAAAGATGAAAAGTATTTTTGACAGAAAAGCCAAGGAGATTGACTTTAAAGTTGCAAACCTAGTATTAAGATGGGATACCAGAAGAGAAGATAAGAGTAAGCATGGGAAGTTTGATCCTCTCTAGTATGGCCCTTTTAGAATTATTGAAGCAATGTCCAATAACACTTTCCTTCTTCAGAATCTTGATGGTGAAACTCTAGAGTTGCCTGTAAATGGGCAGTACTTCAATCATTTCTTCCAGTTCTGAAGCATAAGCATCTTATCATTGTAGATACCGAAATGAAATTAGTGTACAAATGCCATTGAATTTAAATTGATTAAGCAATATATTACTCCATGCCCGAGGTGAAGGCACTAATCTACAGTTCTTAGTGCTTATGTGGCAAAATCACTATCCCCAGCGGGAGCCAGATGTTGTAGCATCCATTGTTCATTGTTATTTAAGTTTTATTTTCAATTTTATTCTAAAATGGAAGAAAAATAAAAAAATATGAAAGAAATGGTTGATTTTATATTTTCAATGGCTTTGAAAGTGACAAACCCGTGAGAAGATCTGATTCGTCCGATCAACAAGCCACAGATCCAACGGTAATCACATAAGTTAACTAGAATGGGTTATTTCGAAGATCGGACGTGATGGTGTATAAAACACAGTTTAAATTTGTTGAAGTTCGGGCCAATCTCAGTCGTCCATCGAAAGAAACCAGATCTGACAGATATCGGGTCGGAATATCGAGTCGAAAAGTGATCAAGTTCTCTTTTAATTGGACTCGATAAATCATCAAATTTAGTTTTTATTTCTTATCGGGTCAGCAAATCATTGGGTTCTGTTTTTAATATCGGACCTGATAAATAATTAAATACAGTTTTATGTCCTATCAAGTCCATAAGGGAGTCAAAGGTGCATTGAAAATGTGGACGTGACAGGTTTTATGAATCGGAGTGTTAATTCTTTAAAGTTCTGTGGGCCCGACCCATCGTTTAAATGTCATACAGGTTCATGAAGTGCAATCAAGTGATGGTTTGATAAGTACTTTAAGGTGCGCTGTGGACAAGCAATGAGCATGAAGGTTAGTCAAAGCTCGACCCCCATAGTTGACAGTGACGTTAGCATGGTTGACTGAAATGTGCGGCCAAAAATCACCACGGGGGTTCAACCTCATTGAGGCTCCCATACATTCTTCACCCCCTGCAGTTCTCCCAAACGCTTCCGCCCTTCATCCACTGTTCCATTAAGGCTCAATATACATATTCGAACAATGAATGGCCATCATCTTCTCATTTCCATTACTTCCTGTTATTTTATGTTCATTAGAATGAGGTGTCTTTTACCCTCTGTGTAATGTTCTGTAATAATTTTTACTTTGGACAGTTAGGAAAATAGTTAAGTAGTTGAAAGTTTTGGTGATTACCAACTGTCTCACAATGTATAAAAAGAGGAAAATTTAGAAAGAAGGGGTTCGAATTTTGGAGAACCTAGATACTAGGCCAATGAATTTCTGATACGACTGTTGGTTAATTAAATAATCAGAAGTTTTACATACATTTTTGGGTATGATTTTGTGACTTCTTTGTTATGTGTCATCTTATGTTTTCTTCCTTTAAGTATGGTAATGAAGTTGCAGGGCTTTATTTTCTTATGTAAATGAAGTTAAAATCCCTTAAAAGAGTGCTCTTATACTTGAAGTTCATACCTCTACAATTCTTCTAAGTTACAGATAGTAGTTTCTGTGTAAGACAACTTATTATCTATAACTTTTCCAAGTGTCACAGATAGTAGATCTTGTGTAAAACAGCATATCATCTATGACTTATTCAAGATTTCTTCATTCATCATTTATATTCAACAATCAAATGGAATTCTAAGATTTTCTTCACCTAAGTATTGAGGGTAAAAAACCAAGTCTCCCAAGTCCTTCATTTGAGAACACAACATACAATTAAGTGACAAACAAGTGACAATAACTATAAACATTAATGTCTTAAGCACAATTTCTACACATCCAGGAAATTGGTTTCTTAAGGTACAACGGCTCTGACCTAAAAAGTAGTGATGCCAGTGATGTTTGTTGGGTTCCGCTGCCAGAGGTGGTTCCCTTATCCCGCTCTGCTGACTCGACTTCCATTTCTACAGTTGTTCATCGTCGACCAAACAAGAGGGTTTCTGACAAGGTCTCGGAAGTGGAGGTTGTGTGTGGGGAATATTCTTGCAAATGATGTAAGGCGGCGGAGGTGGTGGGGCGAATTTCTTTGACTATTGGGGATACAGAAAATGAGTGTTCGACCTCATCGGTAAGGTCGACAATTGGAGTTGGTGGAGCAATTCTTATCTTTTTAATAATCGGATTGCGAACGACTCTTTTCTTCTTTGGCTTGGAGATTATTGGCTAGGATGGAGTGGGAGCGACTCTGGTGGGGATTTTCATTGCCAACAGAGTTGTAATGATGGTGGAAAACATAGTGGAATCTTGAAATTGCAAGGGTTGGTTACTCTCACCTGATTGGCCTTCGAAACTTGCAATTGTTTGCCTTAGCGTGAACATTTTCTTCTCCATCTGCAGCACCATCGGTTGGAGGTCATCTTCGGCTCGTCTCTTTCTGCTACTTTCTGGTACATCTTCCTCTTGCCCCTGTGGCTTTAATTTAAGGCCATGAATAGATATTTGTACTTCCCCTCAGTAATCTCACAGGCCACCCGCAGCCATGATCCCAGCTCAGTATGTCATGTCGTTTCAGTCAGAACGAATTTTTGTGGCCTCATCTTGAATGTTTTCGAACGAACGCACCGTGGTATAAGGTAGGTGTGCCCATGTGAGGCTCTAAACCAAAATTCTCCACAAAACTCATCTATCATAGTTTTGGGTATCCTCTACATCGACCTTACGGCAATTAGTATCATTTCATACCAGTGTTTGAAAGTCATTTCATTTACCTCCTTCGTGCTCGGATCCTCAGACGCTCTCCATGGTTCATACTAGAGTGCTAACGGTTGTCCTTCGATGATAGGCATAATTTCCCTCTCCCTTGGTGGCCTGCATTTACACATGGCCAGAGACATTAGAATATACCTGAACAAAAAATTGGTACTCTGCCTAAAAAAATCTTCACATGCTTCAAAAAGTTCGTTGAGAACAAAGGCAGATCAATTGAGTACCTCCCCTTTGCAGCAATGCTCTGCAACTGAAATTGCGTCCAGTGTGCATTCATTTCTCGAGAAGTATCTCATGGTTTTACTTACTATGATGTAGCAGGAAAATCTGATGTCGACTTTGTTTATCATGTCAATCTTTGCCCCTCTTCCACCTCTTTTTCTTCCATATTTTGCATAGTAGTTCTCTTCGCCCTGCTGCTTGGCTCTTTTAGTGCCTGCCTGGAATGTTGTGGTTACTACATTCCCGCCAGCTGACAACCCTATTAGATGATGGATATCATATACATGAATTCGGTACTCTTTTTCAAGCCACATGGATCCCCCATGCATTTTGCTTTCCAGTAGTTTAGTACATTGCATAGCGGCGAACTGAGTGTTGAAAACTGGTAAACTCCTCAAATTGATTAATGTCGACCTCTGCAATCCTCTGAATTCCTCCCTGACTCTAGAGGTCTTGGTGTCGTCGTCCTTCTGGATGTCTTATGTATAGACTTCTATCTTCAGAGTTGGGAACTAGAAGCAATCTGTAAGGTCGTTTTCGATTAAAATCTATTTATCGTATTTCCCATACAGATTCTCGACCAGCTCAATTCGTTCATCTAACTTATCTTGTGGAACTGAGATTATTCCCTTCGCCATCTCCCTACGTGTCTGGTAAACAATTGTCACCTGAGGTTTCGCACTCCTATGTTTCTGTAGTTGTTCTTCAGAGTGGGCCTTGATTTCTTCTGCTATCTGCAATTGAAACTCTGTAGTTTCCTTCATTATCCTGCAAGTTAAGTAGTTGGGATTGACACAACGTTTCCTGACAGGACTTTTAGCAACTAATTACTCTAGAAACTTTCACCATGTGTTCTAGCCATGCCTTATTGTCGTCCGTTGATCTGGACCTAACATTCGTGAAGTGGACTGGGGAAGGATAGAGTGGGCCGCATGGCATATTAATTTTTCCATGATGGGGTTATTTATTAACTAAACTTTTTCCTAACTGGAAAATATTTTACGTCTCCTACTTGACAGTTGCATTATTGGGTACTTATTATGGAAATGACTACTGGTATGGTAGAAAGGATGGATAGAGCGTGTGCCCATAAAGACTAAAAAAGCATCTACCTACGGCTAACTTGCGGGCTGTGAAAGCATATGTGACTATTGACTCTACACCCCCCCTCCCCCCCGCCCGACCACAAATGGGTTTCGACATGATGATACCATTGTCGCAACCTTATTGATGCTTTTGCTTATTTCTTTTAAAAGGATATAAAAGGCATGATTGAAACTAACTATTTAACATGACTAACTAACTCTTATTACCTCCTACCTACTTGCAGGATCGTTTCCAAGACCCCATTTATCTTGAATTTGTGTTTGATGAGTTGTGGAAGGGCTTTATGTGTGCGCCATTTACCCATCCTTGCAGCATGATTCCGTCTAGTTGCACCAATCTTACCACTCTAGAATCTTTGATTTCCACAACTATGAACGGGCCCAGCCAGTGCATCTGCAGTTTTCTTGGGAATTTATGGAACTTGTTGTCATATAGTAATACATGATCCCCATCTTCGAATGGCTTCTTCCTGATATGCTTGTCATGCCAATATTTTTTCCTTCTCTGCTCCTTTGACTGGTGAAACTCGGCCAAGAATCGGGTTTCGTCAAGTTCCATTAGTTGACTTAGTATTTATCTCAATGCTACATTGTCCATCATCCTCGTTGCTTCAGATATGAACATGCTTGGTATTATGAACTCTGCTAGCACCACTGCTTCCTTTCCGTATACTCTCTGAAATGGTGTTTGTTTATGAAGTCTATTCACCATTTTTATATACGCCCATAGAGTTGTTGGTATTCTCTCATCCCATTCATCCCTGTTGGAAAATATAATTTTTGTTAGACCTTTCTCCAATATTTTGTTGAATGCTTCAATAGTCTCGTTGGACTGTGGATGATATGTACTAATTTTATTATGTTGAATCATGAAATTCTTCAGAAGAACCTCAATAGTTTCATTTATAAAATGTGTTCCTTGGTCACTTTTGAGACTCTTCAGGCATCCAAATCTCGAGATTATGTTCTCGTAAATAAACCTTGTGGGGGTGTCAGTTGTATAGTCTCTGACGGGTGTTGCTTCTGCCCATCTGGTGAATTATTCAGTAGCGGTTATTATGTATCTTGCACGTGAATGCCTTGCTGGTGGTGTAATGGGTCCAATGAAATCTATTACCCATTTCTCGAAGATTTGCACTGTGTGAATGGGATTTAAAGGTAGTTCATCCCATCGGGAAGGCTTCCCAACCCTTTGACAGACATAGTAGTTCTTAGCATATTCCTTAGAATCTGTGTGAAGGGTTGGCCACCATAGTCCTACCTATAGTATCTTCCTTGCAGTGGCTTTTCCTCCCACATGACCTCCTGTGACTCCTACGTGACATTCCCATAACACATCTTCTCTTTCATGCTGAAGTATGCAGTGTCTTAGGACTTGATCCAAGCCCATTTTGTAGAGGTGTCCTACGATTAGTTGGTATTTTTCTACCCTTACTATTAAGTGTCGCCTCTGTGTTGATGTATACCCTTCTGGGCATTGCCCTGTTGTCAGTAGTGCAACAATCTCTTCTAGGTGATCCGAGACTACCTATATTCTAAACAAGTCGACATCAGGCGACTGATCATCTAATGCTCCTTCGTTCTCTCCGATCTATAGTCGTGACAAATGATCTGGTTGCACATTCAATCATCCTGGTTTTATGACCACCTCGAAAGTGAATTCCTGGAATAGTAATAACCATCGAGATATCCTACCCTCTAGTACTGGTTTGTTTACTAAGTACTTCAATGCAGGATGGTCTATGAAAAACTTGAATGGTGCCCACAATAAGTAATGCCTGGACTTTTGCAGAGAATAAACCATGGCCAAAGCCTCCCTCTCAGTTGTCGTATAATTCCTATCTGCAGTTGACAACTTTCTGCTGGCGTAATACACCGGGTGATCCATATTTCTTTCCCCTGGTTGTGCTAAGACTGCTCCTAGCACTATCCCTGACGCATCAATATGCACATGAAATTTTTTGTTCCAATCTGGATAGATAAGGATTGGGGTGCTTACCAGTTTTTTCCTTCAATTTATTCAATGTCGCTTGATAGTCCTCAATCTAAACGAACACTTATGTCCTTTTCAGTAACTTCTCCATTGGGGTTGTGGTTGAAGCATAATTCTTGATGAAGCATTGATAATACCCTATATAGCTTAGAATGGACCTCAGTTACTTCACGTTGTGCAGTGGATCCATGTTGACAATTGTTGCAGCCTTTGTTGGGTCTATGCATACTCCATATTTGCAGATTATGTGGCCTACCAGTGTTCCAAATGTCGATACCTTTCAAACATGACCCTTATTAGTATTGTGTGTTTCTTCAGTAGGCAATATATTGTCCAGTCATCCATGTACACCTTTAGAAACCTGTGAATGTAGTCTCGAAACGTAGCTATGACAATCCTCGAGAAGACTGTTGGTGAATTCTTCAACCCAAATGGCATTACGTTGTATGCATATGACCCCCATTCGGTAGTGAATGTTGTTTTCATTTTATCCTCCTCAGCTATTCGAACCTGATGGTAGCCCAAAAATCCATCTATAAATGAATATGCTTCATTAACGCTATGTTGTCCAAGACTTCATCACTGAAAGGTGTTGGGAATGGATCATGCACACATGCATTGTTGAGACTTTGGTAATCAATGCAGACCCTAATTTTGTCTCATCCTTCTTGTTTTTTATGACTATTGGACTTATCCACTCTACTTCATCTACAGGAAATATAATCCCTACTACCAACATTTTTTCGATCTCCTTAACTTTCTCCTTCACACTAGGGTTTAGTCTATACGGTCTGTGCTTCACCGGATGGGTATCCGGTCTCAGAACAATCTTCATCTCCCCTATATCTCCTTTTATTCCTTTTAGATCTACCACTGATGTTGGAAACAAGTCTTGATACTCTAGTAACAGGTCAAAATTTCTTTTGTCGTTTCTTCATCCCAATAATCTCCCACAGACACCATTTTGGGTTTATCCTCTGTCCCAAAATTTTGTTTTCTTAGCTTCATCGGTAAAATATGAGCATCGTCGCTTGAGGGACTCTCTCGGATGTCTCTCTCCCCTTTTATTTCCTCAAAGGTCAGGTGTCTCAACCCGTCCAACCCATCTTCATCTGGCTCTCCATCCACCTTATCGTAGGTTGCGTATTCTGGAGAATCCATATCGTATAGACACTGTAGGAAATTTTCATTAGGATAACCTTCAACTAACTATCTGTGGGGCGAACAGAGCCCTTCTGATCGCATGGAGTGTCTCATCCATGCATGAATCCTCACCTCTAAATGAGAAGCTGCTAACGAATTGTGCCTCTAGAACATCCCAATCTGTGGTTTGCCTACGGAGTTCCTCTTGCACGTACCAAGTTCAAGGAATGGTACCTAGGGTATGTATGAATATATGTGCCCACAGTTCCTTCGGGATCCCCTGTCTTCTCCAACCTTTTATGCAGACCTCGACATGCCTCTTGGGACTTGATTTCCCTTTGTATTTCACATTATCTTGCGGTCGTCTTCCTCCTGGCCAAACCTGTCCCTCATGGCTTGTTTTATTTCTTCCCAATCTCGCAGTGTGTTGCGGTGTGTTCTCCACCACCTTTTTGGTATGGCCAGGAGCGCGATATCAAGAAATGAAATCTTTTGATATACCCTCATTTCTCTGTCTACTTTGTTCAAGAAGATGTCTACTGGTTAAATTCCATGGAACTTGGGATAGTTACTTACCTCTGCTCCTATCTAATTGATCTGACCTATCATTGCACAATGACTAGTGTTGAGTTCATATCCGCCTTGCTGCCATGCATCCCATGTTGCTTCTGAATCAGTCTCCGAGCTCTGAATACTCCTCCAGCTGACAGATCCTCCTATAGTAGGATTTATGTAATCTTACCTTTTTCTCGTTATTAGTGTGTATAGTTGGTCTAGCATTCTTGGCTCGTCTTTTTCATCTACAAGTTCTGTGAACCTGGGTCCTTGATAAGGGTCCAAGGGTTGGATCACCCTCATTCCTTCTGCTTCGAAAATCATCAATTATTTCTTTAGGTCAATGACAACATAGTTTTCATAGGCCCATTCGATCCCAAGGAGCGTTGGGTATGGATCCTTATCTCCCATTATATCGATCACTTCGAACTCAGTGTGCATTTTCTCCCCCACCACATCTACTTCTATGTTTTCTACCCTTCCAATGGGTAGTGTACAGTATTGATTCGCCATTCTTATTTGAATCGGCGATTATTTCAATTGCGTCTTCCCCATGGTCTCCCATGTTTTCTTGGGTAGGATGTTTACATCTGATCCGAGGTCTAGCATCGTGTCCCTAATTTGGAATCCCGCAACCTGAGCATTAATTTGGAATTCCTTTCCGCTTCTCTTCTTTTTTCGCCACACTCTTTTGGTATTCTTTTCTAGTAGGTTGGCAAATAATCATTTTGCTTCTCCTTCCTCCATTGGTAATGTAGCCTTTAAAATTTTCCACAAATCCTTTAACATATATTCATCTTCGACGATCTGCAGGAATAGTTTAAACCATTCTTCAATTGAATGATTACTATTGAGCGCACGACCATTCTGTCTCTAGTCTTCCTTCATCTCAGTCATCCCCTGGAATAACTTAGCTGCCTCATGATAATACTGCTTTTACCGCTCGGTTTGATATGATTTCTTTGGGGATGTTGCCTTAATGATCAAGGGTGGGTCCGACGTACTACAGTCCTCCCCCTTCTTCTTTCCCCCTCTTGTAACTATATTGATATTGGTTGCAGGAAGACCATCATCGGTATGAGGTTCGGCATCAACCAAGTTATCCCCCCTCTGTCTGGTCCTTTCTTCCCACTTTGTAATGAGTTTTGGGCAATCCTCCATGACATGAGTATTAATTCTTCATTGTGAACACCATGGTCTCCTAGGGAGCGGGCATTCCCTAGCAACATGTCCCTCTTGGTCACAGTTATAACACCTTACGGGGCCTCTTCCTCTCGTTCTTCCCCCTCTCCCATTTCCTCCTCTTCCTCCCCAGTTAGACTCATTAATCTTGAACGTCGACCTGTCTAGCCGTTCTGCTAGAGCATCCAGTGCTCAGCACTGGTCAGTTTGATGTGTTGTAGATGCATAGAATTCATAGTAGTTGTTATTAGGAACATTGGAGTACTTCTGCAGTATCAGGCACATTCGTGGTAGATGTCCATACATTCTACAATTCTCACAATATTCCTGGTTGTTTCATCTGGGAAAAACTCCTTGCGTTCTTATTGCCGCAACTCCTGCAGTTGGTGGGGTCCCCAATGATCCCGCAACCCAACCCCCCCGCGGATGGTTAATTCCCCACAACCTTCGGCACTCTTTTGCGTCGTGTCCTTCCACCATGCAGGGTGTGCACCACATTTTGGGTCTGATCGGCCACACTGGTTGAAGATCTTTCAATTTCTTATTTAAAGTTGCGATCTGATTCTGAAGACCCATAATTGACGGATCCTGCAAGCTCGTCCCTCCCCAATATTCGTGAGGATATCCATCCATGGCCTCTATGCGTGATGCTTGCTCCAAGACATTTTGGAGAGTCCCAATCTTTTGTTGCATCACTGGTGTTCTTGTGAGGGGCAGGAGTGCCTTGATGAACCAGTCTCACTAGTGATTTAGGGCCAGAGTGTAAATCAACATAGCAATGGCATCCTTAAACCTTTGCATGAGTTCCCAAGCAGTTTCACCCTCCCTTTACTTGATTTCCCATAGCTCCGAAAGCCCTTGTTGGTTTGTCTGAGGTACTTTGAATTCCTGTCTGAATCCCCTCTTGATGTCATCTATCATTGGATTCTAGTTTTGTTCCTCCCATTTTATAAACCAACGCAATTCTCTCTCCCTCATCCTGGTCTGGAACTCAATTGTTTTGACATTGTCTGGAATCTGTCATGCTCTCCGAATAGCCTCATAGAGATACCAGCATTGTTTCACGTCTTCATTTCCCCTCCCCGCAAACTATAGATATCTGGTAAAAGATCGCACCATGCTTACTTGGGTATGAGCTAGTAACACGAACCCTTTGTTCCTTGGTTGTTGAGATCCTTGCAATCCCAAATTGCTAATACTACTGGTTCCTTTGTTATTTCTGGTATTAAAATTGGCCTTATATTTCTCGCGCACATTGTATACCCATATTTCCTTGGCTAATTTAATAACAAATTTCTCTGGATTATAGTAAGGTACCATGGGAAGGTCGGAAGGAATACTACATGTACCGTGGGGGTATTAATGTTGACTCCTAGTGGATGCTTCTCCTTCGGTAAATAATCTTCTCATGACACTGCCCATGTCCTCTTCTCTCTCTTCTTCGTACGTACTCGGCATTTGTTCCTGCACTATCCCTCCCACAACCTATAAGGAAGGATCATCTACATCATCATGGCTCCTATCCCACCTATTGCCAATCTTACTATGTTTTGCCATGGCTACATCATCATGGCTCCTCCCTCCCTCCCTCTGTCTCTTGGGGTTTTCTCGACAACACTCCCTACTTGGTGGGGTCCCATCTTTCTCTTCTTCAGAGTCTGAACCACTCTCGCTTGCCACTTGTTAGCTAACAACGCTCTTCTTTATACTCTAACATCTCTAGCTTTCCACAACCCTTCTGCATCCATTCCTTGAGGAGCATCTATATTCCCCAACCGGTAGCATTCTCCCCTTAGGTCCTTCCCCCAATACTGGGGTTTTACACTACCATCTCCGCGGTAGGTGAGGGCAGTAGTCCTTCTACCATAAACATTTTAATCCACAACGACACTTCCCTCATCAACCTTTCTCTTAATTCGGATCCAACAACTGCTTCTACCTTTGAGAAGGATCGATAGCTTTCGGCAACAAACTCGGCTATATATCCTTCCACCGTAGTCTTTACCCAAAAATCAACTGCTCTGGTCAAATCGTTATCTAACTGTAGGAGCGATATGAGATCTGAGGAAGTCCAATTGCGGCAGCCTGACGTCAGTCCTCCTAACCGATTATGCACTTTCATCCTTTTTAACCAATTATACAAGTCTTTTGGGAACTTGCACTAGAAGATCTCGTATTGGTCATTGGCACCCTCGGCACATAAAATATTTTCACTCACATTGCTGATCGGTTGATTCCTTTGGATAGCTTGCTCCACTATAAACTAATCTGTTATGTGATCCCACCAATCCCTAATATCTTTCTTGAATATTCTCGAGGCCATTTTCCAAACCAATTCTTGTAACTCCCGGTCCCAACAACGGAACCATTTGTTGGCACAAAAGAGTCATCAGGAGAGAAGACCCTGGGTTCAAGTGTGGAGAGCCAACAATGGATTGTTGTAGTCTAAGACAATGCCGACATTTTCACCTTACTCAAGGGGTAAGGAGTCTCGCCCGAGGCGTGCCATGACCAGAACTATGAAGGGTTCGTCATGGAATCAAGGATGCATCAACTGATAATACATAAATAGCATAACATACATAATCAAGATAACAGCATACCACCCAATACTAAGAAACTACTACATGCATGAATCTTACAGGATATTTTAAAATTTTATATGGGTTACCACATCATAAACAACCATATGCATCATGCTAAACAACCAATCTGGACTTTACTTCATATTAATTCAACAATAGAATATTACATGACATATCGGCATTTGCCACAGATGATTACAAGGAATACCCGGTTGTAGACTCATAGACTGGTTCTTTAACCCAGGGGTCCAACTCGGCCATATCCCTGCATTCTAGTTTTTTCCTGCCGCGGCCAACTATCCCATCCACAATGCCAACAACAACAACCAACCTCTCTTCCTTACGGGCCTTCTCCTTTTATATTACCCCTGCCGCCTGGACTGTCGATTCCTACTCTGTTGTTCTTTCCCTCATCTGCCACTAGTCCTTCCTGCCCGCTTGGCTGCCTCTGCCTTCTACTAACACTTTGCCGCAACTCCTCCGCAACTACCTATTCCTACTTCAATGTCTAGCTGTCCTCCCCGCAACCTAACCATTGTTGCCGCCACCCGTTTCCTCTTTGTCCTTTGGCAAGCCAAAATAATCAAAACCTTTTCAAAATCAAAACAAAGGCCCCAACAGTCTGGTATGTTATAATGCTATCTTTGTATCATGGGTTGGGGGTTGCTACTCGTGATAAGCCTCGCATCTGGAGGGGAAAGGAAACACTGGTTAAATTAGCAGTTTCTGTGATTGGCAATATTGGCCTTCTCAACTATGTAATGTCAATTTCTATCTTTTTTGGAAACATCCTTTCTCGTGGACATGTTTACTAGTTTCCGGTTTTTCTCATGATGTTTCCTCTGCATGTTGATAATTGGATTCCCTGTTTTAAGCTTGAATTGTTTGGGCAAGCCCAGTGGAGAGTAAGGGTTCTGGTAAATTATCAGGGCCGGGTCTACAGACTCAGGGCTCAGAAATGCATGGGGGCCACCATTTTTACAATGGTGGTACCTCCCACTCCCGGAGAGTTACTGTTTATGTATACTTGCAAGCTCAAGTGGTGGAATTCTTAAGGGATGCAGTATTGTCCGATGCTTCATTTGTTTCTCCGGTCATACATTAAATTAATGCTTGTCTTTCGAGTAGTTCTCTGTACAAATCATATTCCAGGTCCGCCTACGCTATATCCAGTTCTGGCCTTTGTATAGTGGGCTAGTTTACGAGCACGTGAAGGTGGGAGAAGGGTGAAGAAAGGGGCCCCAACCTTGGCAGATATTGTGAATTCTTAGCCTCGGGTTGAGGCGGAAGGGGCCGCAAACACGAGGAAGGCAAAGGAAAAGAAGTTGGTTTGTCTTCCAATCAAATTGTGCGGCAAAGAACTGCACAGCAGAGGACTTTGCAGCAGAGGGGTCGAAAAACGAACTCTGAGATTCTTTAGGCCACAACTCAGGCATACTACGAAGGCACCCTAGCGCAGGTGAAACAATTGATCACGACCTAGGAGATAGAGTTGAATTTGAAAGTTGAGCTTGAACCGCCAGTCGAAGATTTGGGGGAGCTAATCACGAACCTCGAGTACAATCACGGTCGTCTCACTCTATTTAGACAGTCCGTCCATCTCTATTGGTTAATGAAATGCATGTGGCCAAAGTAATGGTTGCGACTACCAACACAACAACACAAAGTGAGGTTAGGTCGGGCTCCGAGACATTCAAAAAGAGCTCCATTGTATTGAACTTCAGTTGCAGAAACAGAGCGCTCGCTTGGGCCGCATTAGGCGGCGTATCCCATATCTGCCGCAATCTGAATTGCCAAAAGTGCAAGAGATCGTTCTCTGATGGAATCGTCAAATGATTAATTGGTCGAAGTTATGCCTGTTAATTTTGGCTTAATTTTGGTTGTATATGTCAAGTAGCATTTATGTTTTCAGGGTTATGATTACTAGTTGGTTTCTAGACTATCAGCCTTATAAGGCTTGGTTAAATAGACTCAAACTATTTATGTTTTGGATGGCTTATAATGTGATTCGGTGGCCAACAGACATGGTTTCCCATTGGGCAGGTTGAGGCCACTGAACGACTTGTATATTTATAACCTGCATGTTTATAGATGAATGAATGAAAAGTACTACTAATCTTAAAAAAAATATTATACTAATTAATACAATATAATTAATAATTATGAAAAGACATGTCTTAAAAACATGACCATTAACCAAAGGACACTTTTTTGAGGTGTGTGTACGTATGTGTGTAAGGTCTCATTGTACAATCAAATCATCGTATTTTCTACTATCAAATTCTTATATGCATTTTATATATTTTCTTTATAAATTTCTTTACAGTCTAAACATTTTGAATATTTTGTACATGAGTGAAATTTGTTCGTCGCAAATTATTTTCAATAACAAGTTAAAAATAATATATAGAATAAAGATATTATGTCCACATTTGTGGATGTCCATGAATGCACTAACAAGATCTATGTCAGCATTGTTCAAATGGAGGGTACAAAGCATTGCATGTACTACAGCATAGAACTTGTATAAAGTTTTGGCAATAACATTTCTTTTTGTTTAATAGATGGGATTACCTATGTATTTTGAAATGATGATTTTGACATTAAAAGGTGACTTAAAAATACACGCAATGATTATCTATTCAAAATCTGCCCAACCATAGGGCTCGTAATAACACTATAGCCATGTATTGATTCTGAGAAATTATTTCAAACGCAAACTTATATTCCATAAAATTGTTGTCCAATGTTTTTATCATCACTGAGGTTACAATACAAATGTGCCACAATTGATGCTGGATTCAAACTGTCAAGAATGTTATACTAAAAGATAATTGATTGGTTCTTAGGCATCCATCCGGAAATTAAGACATTTTTAACAGAAGAGTTGGGTATTGACTGTCAAATTAAGCACTTTTGATATGAAATTGGGACGATGAATTCAAACCATCACGATAGAATAGTGTGATCACTCCTTGAAAAAGCAACCAGTTCATGAACATTGATCCATTTTTCAAAGAAGTTCGGTATGGAATGTTACGTCAAAATGCACACTTACTATGAAGTTAGTATATGCAATATAGTTGGAAGAGAAAACTTGAAATATCAATAGGTAAAGAATGCCACTTTCTGTAATACCAATGAATTTTGAAAGAATCAAACAATCTATTGAGTTTCATGTTTTACCAAAATACCTGGGTTCAATAAAGTTGAATTAAACACTGCAAACTAGTTTAGAAAATTGTTAAAAAGTCAAATCATTATGTAATATCAATTATCCAATATCCATTTTTTGGATGAAAAGGTTAAACAAGGTTTATAACTAACCAATCTAGATCTATCTCAACGCCGGATCTACTAGGCACCAAGAGGAATCAAATATCTTTCCACTTTGAAAAAGGTTTGCATTTCAACATATTTGGTCCCTCTCGTGTTTTGGTAGATTAGGACTTAAGATGGATCTAAGTTGATTTAATTATTAATTATAATAAATAATGATTTTAATTTTAGTTTATTTTGACCAAGTTGAAATGTTAAACAAGATATTACAACATCTCTACCATATTGAACTAAAATTTTATGTTTTTTATGTTTTTTATTTTTTGACCCTGTCCATTGTTTAATAAGACATTATATGTTGAAATGTTAAACAAAACATTACAATATCAATTGTATGTTTTTTATTTTTTTATTTTTTGACCTTGTCCATTGTTTAATAAAACATTATATGTTGAAATGTTAAACAAGACATTACAATATCAATTGTATGTTTTTTATTAAACAAGACATTACAACATCTCTATCATACTTGACTGGAAAATTTTATGTTTTTTAATTTATTTTATTTTATTTTTTGTATTTTTTTACTAAATCCATTAATTAATAAAACATTACAGGTTGAAATAAGTAAAACATTACATGTTGAAAAGTTAAACAAAGCATCACAATATTAATTATTTTATCATATTTTTTTCACCGTATTCAAAATATTAATATCAATTATTTTATTCTTTGGACCCTACTCAAAATATTTAACCAAACATGACAACATATTCCAGAAAAGACACCAAAGCAAAAACAAATGTAAACCATAAGTATTAATTAATAGATGGAACTTTGCACGTTGCTTGTGAGAGTAAAAAAGTTCTATTTTGAGATACTCAAAAAAATATATGCATAAATGCAACGCTTGAGGATCCTAATATTAAAATAGAGTACACCGCAGAAGCGTGCAGGATGAAGTGAATAATTTATAAAACTGCCCTTCCATTGAAGGGCAGAAGTTTAGAGAAACCCCAGCTAAGCACATCTGCTGCACGGCACAATCTAGACGATATGAAGTAAAGAGGCTTAATGAACAGAAGTACTTGAGAAAGGAATCTAATCACAATGTACAATTCAGAAAAATCAACGAACTGCTTGCAGAGGGTTGTGGTATGACAAGAAATGCCTTCTGATGAACGATGTATGCACCTTTCTGATAAGCATTTAATCCACATTTTAATGTAAATAGCTTTACAGAATTTCATGGCAGTAACCAAGTAACTCATATTAGTACAACAAACAGATCGAGATCACTTAAGGCTAATTCCAATCCGTAAAATTCTCTTAAAGGTTGCTGATGAAAATGTTTTTCTTTGCTCCAAAGATTCAACCTTTTAATGCATTGTGTTAACTATGATGCGGATTGAATTTCACTAGTAGAGAATAAGATAGGTTTCAGGCAACTTTTAGAGATAATACATACCCACCAGTTGACTCCCTAATTGATGACCGTTGAATACATAGTAATAAACAAGCTCTTCACAGTATGTGCACATATATCCTTGTAGTTTTTCTATCTAAAAAACACTTTGTTAATCTAAATAGGAAAGTAGTGGCTCAAACACATCACCCATCTGCTGTTACTGATGGGGAATCACGATATAGCCAACGTTCAATATTCATGTGACTTAACAATCTGGTAGAGCATACAAGCCATGTAAATGGGAAACTTCAATTTTGGGTAAGCATGACCATCACGTCTTTGATAAATAAAGCTTATATCATAAAGGAACTGTTTGTTAAACACATTGTGTGCCTAAAATGGAACATGCCACTCTTGTATTACTAATGCAACAGAAAGGAACATATTACTAATGCAACAGAGGTAGGAACATGCCACTCTTGTATTACTAATGCAACTGAGGTAGAAACTTCAGGTTCATGATTCCGGTGAAAAGATATCCAGTAATTCTCCATGGTTATGATTGGGAAAACACTAAGAAAATATATCCTGAGGTACACAAAACCTGTTAAGATTAAGATCCAAGCACCTGGAAAATGATGGAAAGTCATTGAATACAATACACTTCAAGCGGAAACCTCCTTTTAAAATTAATCCAATGTATATAATTATTATTATCCTAAAACTAAGTCCCTTGAGTGTGTGCATATATATAGTACAATTATAATGAAAGAGTACTTTGAAATGTTCTAGCCAAGATACTTATATAAGGCTAGAAATGTAATGAATCAATATCCAAGGCTTAATAAATGGTTTTATGCTTAACATGGGCATGTTAGGCCCTCAAACAAAGCTTTGTTAAGCATAAAACCTCGTATTAAACTTTAGATATTGATTCATTACATTTCTAGTGTTATATTAGTAGGTCAGTTAGAACTTTTCATTATAATTGTTATATCATTTGTTTCCTTCATATACATGCACACAAAGTCACTTGACACAATGACGCAAAGGACATGGAAATACAAATCTCTAACACGAGACTCTGCATACTACAACTGCGAAAACAAGACACAATGGACACATTGTCTCTCTTGATTTATATAACAAAATGTTGAAATTTGATGACTAAAAAAAAAGTTTTCTGCAATTCCAACCCAATTTTAGTGTCACCTTATCACTCTCATTTAGTGAAATGTTTTTTCCCATAAACATACATTCAACATACAAAATTCTAGAAATGAAATTTTTAGATTAAAACACATAGCACTGTCAACACATGCCGAAAATAAATATGGATATAACCAAACCAGCAACACAAAGTTTTGGGCAGCTTAAACCCAAGCAAAACCCCTTCAATCTTCTCTGGGGAAAACCTATTAGAAAACTCTTCAAATTTATTTTTCAAGTTTAAGAAAAATACATTTCTAAACAAAACAAAATAGCAAAATACAACTTATCTCTTCAACCCAAAGCTCCTTGAAAACCGTGCCCAATGTCTCGATTTTTGTGCCCACTTGATGTTGAAAATATGTGTTGTACGGATACCACTGTATGGGTTGTACGGATATTTTTTCAAAACAAAAACTCCTCTCGGACAACGTGCAGCTCACAACATTCAATGTTGTTCGTACTATACCTTCTATTGTCTTCTATGCCTTGATTTCCATGCTCAGTTTTGCCCAGAAATCATTTTTCCTTCAAAACTTTTTTCCAACTCTCAGCGCTTTTTCTCCAATTTACTCATAAAGAATTAATGCATTCTCTCTTTTCTTTTCCCCCTTTTGTTTCCCTAAATGACTTTCGAGCAACCCTAAAATCTAATGGTTCACATTCATTTAAATCAAAGGATGAAAATAAATGTGCATTTAATTCTTATTTTCTATTTTTTTAACTCACCCATTAAATTAAATACTCACATTGTACTTTGTCTAAAGTCATTTTTCACTATATAATTTAACATTGACTTTCCACTTATAAAATCACTTTCACTTTATAATGTCACGCTTAGAAAAAGAATTATTTTGGACTAACCCATGGGAAACCACTTGTCCAAGGTACATTAAAAATCAACACAAAATAGTGAATGACTACACATACAAAAATGAAATATAGACAAAGATTCAAATCTCTTTAGAATTCATAAACTTAAAACATTTACAATTTTACATTATTATGATACAAATTCAATAATACCAGTGATGGATATAACCAAAATAGCAACAAATGCAATCCATCTATGAACCAAAAATAGATCAACGAAAAAGCTCTAAATGGTCTCTGGAGTTCAAAAAATTCACACTACAACAAATAACTACATCTCATCAAAATAAATGCACGCAATGGGATCCTCGTCATTAATATCATCGATTTCATCCTTCAAGCATTAAATTAAGATAGAAAAAGCTTAGCATGTCAAATCTAAATTTTGTTTGAGTGATGAATACAATTTTAATAGGGTCATGACAGAGGAGTTCAAACAACCACCACCAACATCAAATGATATAGAGAGCTTGATGCTCTTGATTAAATGATAGTTCCATACCTTCATAATGTCAGAATTGAATGGAAACATTGCAATCTTCCAAATCCTGAAAACCTTTAGGTCCACTGGAATTTGAATGGTATCTAAATTTCTACTTTCTCCATATAAAATCTAATGAAGTTGGAACCACTCAAACTGAATATCCTGAAACAATTAATGGTAGTGTTAAAAATTTAAATAAATTTATCATTACTTATGGAGCATCAGTAAGACCTGGACAAATCCACTTTCCAAAACTTGGAATCCCTTCTAACATTACTTAATTGCCTTTAACTACACTCCAAAACCTCTGAGAGATCCAAACATGTGACTGAAAAACGTACAAATAAGGCAAAAAAATCAATTTTTGAAAGCCATGAGCTGCATTTTTCACCGAACACATATCTGAATTTTGGGAAATGATTAGGGCACATGTCAGACACGTGTCATGCTCGTGCCATGTACAACACGTTAAATAAGTGACGGGGAATGGGAAGGACATATCTAGTAACTTGGCATACCAAGGAAACCAATCTTAGAATCATCATATCCTATCTTGAATATTGGATTTTTTGTAAAAGGATGTTTCCCCTCGAAATTTGTATTAATGAGTCCAAATCAGTTTTCTTCCATAATGATGTCAATTTGGAAACAGTAGAGTTGATATCTTCACTTTTCGGGATAGAGGCGCGGTCCATTAAGCATGGAATGAAATATTTAGGATTCCATTTAAAAGCGAAGGGATACTCTAAAATGCACTGGCAATGGATAATAGATAGATATTATAAAAAGATATCAATGTGAAAATACAAATGTCTATCAATGGCAGGAAGAGTTATTCTAACTCAATTAGTTCTAACACAACTTGCTATACACTGGACTCACTTATTTTTTCTTCCTGCAAGTATCATTCAGAAGATGAACAAGCTAACTGCAAATTTTATATGGGGTGGCCAAACAGAGCAAAGAAAATTTCACCTGTCTAAATTATCTGATATCTCTTTGCCAAAGAATCTTGGTGGATGGGGCCTTCTGGACTTGCGGACCTTTGGAAAGGCACTTTTATGCAAATCACTGTGGAGAGGGATCTATGAAGAGGGACCCTGGAGCAACACAATAAAAAAGAAATATGAGCAGTAAAGATATTTCATACTAGTTCAAGTTGGGAATGATTAGATCCACTTATCGATCAGCAATATGGCTAAGTTTTTGCAAGACAGAAGAGTACTTCTTAAGGAATTTGGCATGGAGTTTCCAGTCTGGTAGCAGGATTCTCATTGGAATAGATTCTTTCTTGAGTGGATAGGAGGAAATCACTTCGCCTGAGACACTCCTTAATTTTTTCCATAGGAAAGGTTTTTTTACTTGAGACAAACTTATTGCAAAATGGCATGGTCCTTTCCCTCTTTGGAAAGAAGCTGACAATATGGGGATGTCTGACATTTTAGCAAGACAGTGGAAGAAAATCAAACACTGTTTGAGAAACTGTGGAATATATCGCTCTTTGGAAGTCAATGTTCTTATATGGAAAGATACAAAAGGAATCTCCCTGGTTCATGTAGAGGACATTTACTCAAATCTGATAGTTTCAAAGACTACTCTTTCCAGCCCCATATTCCCAACAATTTTTTGGAAATCTAGATGTCCTTCCAAATCAATTTATTTCTCATGGCTGGTCTTCCACAATAAAAACTTATCTTGGGATAATTTAAAAAAGAGGAGTTGGCATGGGCCAGGTCTCTGTTCAATATGCAAATCCGCTAAGGAAAGCCACTGTCACATGTTCTTCAACTGCCAAAAAACGCGGCAATTATGGCAAGCTCTAGCAAATCTATATGGATTCCCTTATTCCTTTGGTGGAGTGGGCAAAAGGAATCCCGGAGGCCTATAATTATTATTGCCCTCTGGTACACATGGCGATGGAGGAACAATAGAATTTTCAAGGACAGTAAAGAGCCTTTCATGAGAACTCTACAAAGTATTGCATATCTTTATGACTCCTTACCAGAAAAGCCACACGAAAAAATAATTAAGAAATTAAAAAAAAAAATAAAAAACTAATCATAACGAGCAAGCTCATGATCACACCATGCTCCCAAGAGCGTGCTCAAAATAGCTCTGTTGTGGGGTTCACATCATCATGAATGCAAATACACAATATCTCATTTCCTGGAATGGGGGAAAAGAGTCCAACTACAAAGCGGAGGCGATGGCTCTCGCGGGTCTTCTTTCCTTTTGCCTTTTCTTTAACATACAGTCTGTTTCAATTTTCGGAGATTCCAAAGTCATGGTTGATTATGTTTTAGGAAAAAACCATATCAGCAATCCTCACCTTGTAGGCTGGATGGACATAATCATGTTCCTTTGGAGGAGGATGGAAGGATGATCCAGTGCATTTACAAATCACAAAACCAGCAAGCAGACATCTTATCGAAAGAAGGCCTTTTATCGACGCTAGGCATCTGGAACATGAAGGTAATATCTGATGAGGAAACTTTCTGTATCAAGGAATTTTCCTTTCCTGGTACTTAATTTCAAACCTGGCTGAATCCAGATATGCTGTGTCATTTTGTTCTTTTTGCTTCTCTCCTCCCTTTTAAATATTTTAGATTTATGTATGGTCGAAATATAAATTGAAAATTCTGAACAGTGCTGTTACTTCTCAGAGGGTCTTATTTTCCAAATTTTTCCTTTAAGAGCATTGCAAAATCTTCTTTCTGTAACCTTTCTACAGCTCAAAAGGCTGTCTATCTGGATGGACATCTTATCTTTTTTGCTGGGATTATGCTTCCCATCTTTTTTAGATATTTCTGGCGAGGATTGTTCCGGCTTCCAATAGCCCTTATGAAGTACTATCTGTCAACGTATTACCTGCTCATTATATACCTTGTATAATATAATTATGCTTTTTCGTTCTGTAAACAAAGCCTCTTATGTGTTTGTGGTGTACAAACACGTCAAATGGAAAATGTTCAAATACCCTAACTTCGCAGCCATTAAAACCGTGTATTAAACAAGACTAGCTGAGCTTGCCAACAATTGATTTTTAGCGCTTTCCCTGAGCTTGGCATTATTTCTTCCAAGCACTTCTGAGGAATCAAGCTTTCCCTGCACTTAGAATTATTTCTTCCAAGCACTTGTGAGGAATCAAACAAAGAACAGAATAAAACTGTCAGGTTAAAAATTTTAAGAACAAAATAGTGATCAAATTTAAGGACTCGCAAAGAATTGCTCCTGATTGACACATAGGAAAACATAATCATAAGCTGGCATTGAACACATATAGATTATCTAACTTGCCTTCACCTTGAATAGGGTACCAAATAAGAATCGCTACAAAAGACATCCGTTTACTGGTTGAGTCATCTAAAGTACATACTAAGATGCATTATTTAGTGAAAGTACCTAAAAATAAAACTGATCAGATTATATTCAAGTCCAATAACTGGCTGGAAAGGAAGGAGAGCAGAAAAATCACTGAAACTTGTGATTGTAACTGCAAATTGATAAGTAGTATTTTATTATTTTGTCATGAAATTGCACAGGGCAAATCCAATATAGGCCCAAGTAAACAGAGGATATGATGAGTTTCCATAAAGCTATTGCGACTGTTAAGATCATTCAACTTCTGCCTACTCAATTGGCTTGCTATGAATTGTGTGAGTATGACTGCTGGTCTTCTACAATGAAACATATCTAATCATTTTACATGACCAAAACACTAAACAACTTGTTATTGTAGACCTTTCAGTTTATGCACCGCGGATGAATAAAGATAAATATGTAGGTAAAACATTATTAAAGGCGGCAATAATGAAATATATGGCTACATCTACTCCCACAATTCAACAATATCACCACCTTATTACAACTCAATTCAGTCCAGAAAATTAAATTCTCTTGCATGTTTTAATCATAAAAATTACAAAATACAATAGAGAAGATGCCAAGCTCTATGCAAATGCATTATGCATGCATGTAATCACTCTTCATATAGGAAACACAGCCATAAGAATGGATAAAATATTTCCAAACACAAAAAGAAAGGTGAAATACGCTAACGTAGCCGAGGATCTTAAAATTTCTCTGCCATTCTTGCAGTCACTGCTCTCAGTTTTGAGTAGACCTTGCCTGCAGGAGACCCTAAAATAAGGCTACATAAAGCATCTCTAGCAACTTTAATATTCAAGAAAGATCCCAATATGTGAATCTTTGACTCAGCAATGACAATTCTTGTTCTTGTTGAATTCTCAATTGCAAATTTTGTCTTTCCACCTTTTCCACTTAACCTGCCAATAGCTCGAGAAAGATGCTCTCCGTGCAGAGTTTTCACATCCTTAATCTCAAATGTCTCAACATACAGATCATCCAACCTCAAAAGTGCAATGGCATCAGGTACATCAAAACCAAGCATAAAAGCGTGGACAAAATCAGCACATTTTTGGAGGTTACCAATTTCTGGGGTGTCAAACCGTGACTTCAATTCAACTTTACGGGTCTGAAATAGCACAATAGAAGATAAAACATGTTACTTACATTATGTAGTGATTACTCCAAGGAGACAGATGAGTTAAGAAAATGTACGACATTAAAGGAAACTAATACAGAATGTTAGAAATAGTGATCTATATTAAAGTACCTTCAAATTCATCCGAATGTCAATCTTCATCTGCTCATAAACAGGAGTATAAATTTCCATCCACATTTTCTTCAGAGGCGCATATCTATGAGCTGGAACAGAGACCTTCCGAAACTCAGGCCGGCCACCAGACATTTCATAAGCTGTCAATGGTTCAAATTTTGGCTTCATGGGGGCAATCTTCGATGTTCCATGCTCCATGTTAGCCTCCCCAACAGTAGCTTGTAAATTTGACTGTTCAATTGCCATAGGCTGAGGTTGTTCCACCAATGCTGTGTCCATCTTATCCACTGTCTAAATAGCCAGAAAATGTATAAATTAAGCAACCAATGAAGCTTTTAATTGCTTCCAAATCTAAATATATCAAACCGCTTTTTGGGGAATCAACATTGAGAAACAATCTTCAGAAGAATCCAATGAAACTATAAAGACTTCCAACGAGATCCAAAAATACTATTGAATATGGTTGAAAATGAAAGTACCAAAAACAGACCAATGGCATTTCAGATTCAGTTATTATGAATTCGAATAATACATATGCTCAGACGTCTCACACTGGGGTTAAGGGCAGACCAACCAAGATCAAAATTTAAACAAAATAACTTGCAATATTAAATTCCACTGCTAGATTTGAGGTTAAACTGTTATTCAAGAAAATTTGGGACATATATCAGGTAGGGGGCAAAAGTAGCGAAGGTAACAAAATGCCCCATATATTGCACAATTGCCAAAAAGAATCTAGCAAATCACTGGCATAACGACATTGCTCCAGGTAATTCCTGGAAAAAGCAAAGGATTCTCAGAACATCCAACAAATTTCACATAAAAAAACCTACAGGGTGCAGCAGACTGCAACAAATCCTAGGTAACTAAGGTGACAAAAGCCATTCTGATAAGTTGACAGATTTAACGATGGTGAAGAGCTGAAAAAGAAAAAAACAATTAACACATGATATGGCCAAATAGTGATTAAATAATTAAGAAATTAAGTTCCATCAAAGACCCTTCACTTAATCCACACATGGTAGTCCAACTTCCACCAAGTCACAAATGCATATAAGCAATGAAGTAACTAATATGTTAAGCAAAAATATTGTGATGTGGCAGACTTGAAGCGAAAGTGACAAATTTCAGGCAATCCACTCCAGTTGGGACAGAAAAAGCCAGTAAGACAGTCAATAGCAGATACAATTTCTAGTAGACATTAATAAAGCTTAGGTTAAGTGAAACACGGAAAGCCCGTTGGGATGTGGTCTACTGGTAAACTGAAGCACTTATTGTAAGGATGACCAAGTTCAAACATGAGCAGGTGGGCAGGCTCTTGTGGAAAAATAACACCAGAGACTAGCTGAAAATTCAGGTGACCCTGATAGCAACCTGTGGTGAATTAAAACGTAAAAAGGTTCGATTTGCATGCATTATTGGCCAAATGTTCTTGTCAAAAAGAAAACATAGCAGAGACCATGAATAAGCTACCATACCTAGACAATGTCCAAAGGTAGTTAAATGGGAATTTAACAGTGTATATACACACAAAAAATACAGAAATGACACAACTAATTCAGATCAAATAAGAAAATTGCATTACACAAAATTTGGTATTGCTATTTTGTTTTCGGTTGATTTTGGGGGCACTATATTTAATTCTCAATCTACTCAATGTGGTGTACGCATGTGATCTTCCTGGACAAAATACACATGCCAAGAATGTGTGTGCTATCTATGAAGATTGTGCACAGATTTAAAATGTCAAAGCATCTAAGCATCTAAAAATATGTAAAGAATTCTGAATAATGTGCATTGTTGATAATCGGAACTGCTCATACTTTCAACAAATTTGCATTTGTTGTCTGAAAGATTGTTTCATGGGGGTCTTCCATGTTTTGAAAGGTTTAAAACCTTTATGGGGGTTTTCCTATAGGTTAGAAAGGCTAAAATATCTTCATAGGGGTTTTCCATGGCTGAAATGGCTAAAAAGTCTTCAACGGAGTATTCCACAGCTAAAATGGCTGAAGACCCAAGTTCACTTGCATTTGTTTCTTTGGATGGAAGCCATTTGGTCTCAATCCAAAGCAAGCAAATCCATAGAATTTCTTGAAATTTTTGCATTTATTAGTATCTTACCTACCTTTATTTTTTGGTGTTGTATATTACTCATCCTTCCCCTTCCTCTTTACAGGCATGTCTGGCATTGTTAACCCCTGTAGCACTTCCTGCTACTGAAGGGTTAAGATCCAGTAATACTTAGTCACACTGGTCTATTTCCCGACAATTCCTAGCATAACCACTGATCCGAGGAACTTATATATATCCAGTTTCTAGGAAACTGCTATTTTGGGCAGTTCTGCTTTTTCAATATTCGGACCACCAGGGTCATGCACATCAAATTTGAATTCTTCTTGACCCTGGTGAAAAAAGTGAGTTCAATGGGACTGTTTTCACTCATAAGCCGGAATGGCACTTTTTTCTCTGCTTTTGTGCTTTTTGCTTTTTTGTTATTATTGCCCATTATGTCATTTGGCCAAAAGTTGCACTTTCATGCTTTTATTCTATTCGGGGAAAACTGCCTTTTTAAGCATGTAAGTTTGATATTTATGTATTTGGCAGGTGTAGGTGTTGGTCACAGTTCCTAACTAGCAACTCTGGGGTGGTTTGAGCTTCCTTTGCATGGAAAAGTGAGGAGTTGAGTAGCATCTTTGTCACTTTGGCATGGATCTAAATCATATCTCTGGGTAAATTTTCAATGATTATGACTTCAAAGTCATAAATTGTGGAATAATTAAATTTTTAATTAATTGTTTAATCACATGGCAAAGGGGTCAAATAGTTTTGATGAGAGGATGACAGCTTTAACTAAATGTCTTCATGAGTAAAGTTAGGGAAAAGCAAGATTTTCCCAATTCAATGGATGTAAGAAGCAGAGTTTCTTGATGTTTCTACTCAAGAAGTAGAGCAAAGGAGCAGATTTTGTTGATGTCTCTACTCACGTGGATCAAAGAAAGTGGATTTTGTGTTTTTGACAAAATGATTGAATGTCGAAAAGGAAGAAAGGCTGGTTTTACTTACAAAGCTTTTGTCCTTTCCAACTTTTCCTTGCTCTGAACCACTAGATCAACTAGTTTGAGAAAGGAAATGTTTCTTCAATATATGCATGTTAGAGCACCAGTACAAAGGATAGGACAATTTTTCTTAAATGCAATTGGTAGCAGCAAAGATATCAGCTTTCTATGTTCTAGTCTCTCAGACCACTACCCCCACCGCAAGTGAAGGACTCATGGCAGCCTGTCACTTAGTACTCATTATGGTGCAACCAACTTCTTGGGTCATTTGTGATTTCATTCAATTATTCTTGATTCTAACTCTTTGAATGTATTGGAGGCCATTGAATGAATTTTTTTGCAGTGCGATGATATATTGAAGTGCACTTGTTTTGAATTATTTTACTGGGGGCACACATTCATTTCTCGCATCACTTTCAATTCCATTGCTACTATTACTCTTAGAAATCTAATTTCAACCATTATAAATTTCATTCTCAAAAACTACTTCGCTTTTGGTTGCTTATCAGCAAGTCAAAAGTGAAGTTTTTCTGTATGCTAATCAAATTGAGGTTTTATGCAGGAATATCAAGTGGATAATAGCATACATCATCTAGGGACACAACCCAAAGACTGGAAAACACTAGTCTGAACGGAAAGACTTTCAACTGTGACAGGGTTGACTATCTAAATGTTTCATGCAGGTTTGTCAATACATATTTGTGTGATAACAGGCATCCGGGAAACACCAGGCTTCAATGAAGAAAGTTGTGTATATTTTTCCATGTATTTAATATATGGTTTTGGAATGTCATTGGATTAGAGCTGGGTTTAAAGTTGGGTTCAGAAGGAACAGTTAACCAGGGGTTAAATAAGTAGTTAAAAGGTTGTAGTGCACCTTTAATTTTCAAGATCAAACAATTCCTTGCACTTTTGTACAAGCTAATGACTACAACATCCATGAGCATTTACTGTGATTTAGCTTAAGCTATAGATGAGGCTTGAATTTTGTCCTCCCGCCCTAACTTCAAGAAAAATGTATATATGGCAGTTATAAATTTACAATGAATTTCATTTCAGTCTGTAAATTATCTTTTGATAAAATACTCTCTGTAACCATTAATTCAATCAAAAATATGTACATAGAAATCATTTTAAACCAAAAAAATATCTGCAACAGTTGTCAGTAACCTCTGCAAGTTGTGTCATGGAGTTTAGAAATCAAAATTAGCCTATATCACGGTACAAAACTGGCTTAATAGTTGAGCCCATACATTTAACAGGCATTACAAACACCAAAAACAAGCCAGCTGGCACAAACAACTATAAGAATCCCAAAAAACGGACAGCAGCCTCCAAGCTAAATGCCACGGATACTAGAAAGCAAAATTAACCTATCTCACAGCACAAAATTTCAAAACATGCTTAATAGTCAAGCTGATATCTTTAACTGTCATTAAAAACACCTATGTTGCATGAGTTTCTGGAACATGGGAACGTTGGGAACTTGGGTACGGGTGTCGGGAACGGCTAGAGGTTTCCCCAAAATTTACAGGAAACGGCTGATTGGGAACAATAATATAAATAAAAATAAAACAATATAATTAATAATAATCAAAATTACATAAATCAAAAATTCAAATATTAAAATCAATTTAAATAATAATCTCTTCTATATAAATATATTCTTTGGGTCATCTCTTCGTGAGTCTCTCCTTTTATATATATAAAATATTAAAATACACTGTACACATGACAAGTATTTGAAACAATCTGCCTTAAAAATACAAAGGAACAATTTTACCTATGTTTCTCTAGTTATTCTTATAAGAAAAGTAAAGTGACTCTAATGGTTAAGCATTGACTGCCACATACAATATGCACACAATCTTCTGCGATACATATACATAAACAAAAAAATAAATACTCATCAGCATGACATCCCAGATATCGCCCTTACATTGAGGTGTCACACGCTTCCTTAACCCATCAAGAGATTGCTCCAGTTTCTCAATTAAGGATATCGGTGTTAAGGATGTCTTTGGCCTTTCTTCCTGCGAAGGTTTCAACAAAAGCTCATCTTTTGTGGGCAGTTCAACATATTTGTCTACATGCTTTGCATTCCCGAACCCCAGGGAACGCGGGAACTCCAAAAAAAACAGTTTTCAAAGCTCCCTGAACTTTCCCAAACTCCCATTGCAGATCCCACAAAAAAAGGAACGTTCCCATACAGTTCCAAAGCTTTCGGGAGTGCGGAAACCACTGGAACAGGTTTCCCACCTCTAGGGAGCAGTTCCCGTCTAACAGAGAAAAACACTAAAGGCCCAAACAACCTGAAGAATCGAGAAAACACACAGCAACCTCCACATGCTAAATCTCATGGATTTTAGGAATCAAAATTACCCCATTTCACAGTACAAAAATGTAATATGGGCCTAACAGTGAAGCTGATGCCTTTAATAGTCATTAAAGACACTAAAACAAGCCAGCTGGCCCAAACAACCAGAAGAGCACAGAAAAACAGAAGAAACTTAAAATAAGCTGGCATTGGGAATCATGCCAGCAATGGGTGGCAGGTCTTCTTCTTGGCTGTGGCCACTGACCATCCTGCAAGTTCCAGGTCTGCAATAATGTGTTTGCACCTACCATTTCCCTACTCTAGCTTGTAAGGATTTTGAGCCTCAGAAATTACCAGGGTCAGCCAAGGTTCATTGGAAGATTGGTGAGAGAATTCTTCATTATTTCAGTGGGACGATTTCTTGTGGTCTTGGTTATGAAACAGGCAAAGATATTTATTTTCATGGCTATGTAGCTAAGTTACAGGAAACGTCCCTCCAAAACCCCAGAAACACTGTTTGGCATTTCAGAAACGGAAACAGGTACGATACAGCACAGAAACGGCATGGAAACGACACGGAAACGTTTCAGTTTTTTGGAAACGTAGGATCCTATTTCTTAAACGTTTCCCTTTTTTTGGAAACACGGAATCCTATTTCTGAAACGTTTCAGGCATATCTAAGGTTTTTGGATCCGTTTCCAGAGTTTCCTGACTTGGATATGACGTTGAATGCCATGTCTCATATGACTTTGTTTGACGAGGAGGCAACAATAATTGCATCTTCAAGTGGACATGGCAGCAATGCTCCCACTCATGGAGAGGATCCAAATGATGATGTGGATCTTAATTACATGGATGAAAACATATTTGATGACATGTAAATGTAATTTATGATGATGTTTTAAACTTTTGAACAATGAACATTGAATACCATAATATGTCATATGATAGTAGACTGCCAGTTATAATTCATTTTGTAATTTGCACTATGTAGTGTACATATAGCATTATTAATTTTGGTGATGATGTTGATGATTGACATTGGAAACATAAACTTGATGATATGTTGAATGTTATGATAATCACTAATGATGATGACAATATTTATGCTGAATTGATGATGATGATTTGTGTACATGGATTTCATGATGATGATTATGTATTTTTAAATATAGAATCTAGATTCTAAATGATGAATGGTAATATAAAAGTTTTATTTTGTCGTGTGTATATATATCGTTTCCTTGCTGTATCGTATCCATATTTTTTGAAATTTTGTCGTATCCGTTTCAAACCCCATTTCCGTATCTGTTTCAGTGCAACTTAGCTATGTAAACATTGATTAGGCAAGTGATGATATATGTCGTTTCCTTGCCGTATCGTATCCATATTTTTTGAAAATTTGCCATATCCATTTCAACCCCCGTTTCTGTATTCGTTTCAGTACAACTTAGCTATGTAGACATTGATTAGGCGAGTGATGTGAACTCCAAAAAGTTTACAAGTTATTATTTCTCATCAAGTTCTAGTATGGTTTCTTTAAGCAACAAGTGACAAGTTGTGTTGATTTGCCATCTACAGAGGCTAAAATATTGTTGTTGTTACGAGTTGTGAAGCAATATGGCTTAAGGAATAGCTCCTTAAGCTTGGAATGATGAAGAAGAATACTAATATTATTTATTGTGATAATCAATCATGAATAACGCTTGCAAACAATCTCGTTCTTCATGACAGATCAAAGCACAGTGACACCTGGTAACATTTCATTGAAGACTTTATCAATAAGGAGATTACATGGAGCATTGTTTTATTGAAGATAATGTAGCCAGTATACTCAAAAAGACTTACCTAAGCCAAAACTTGAAAATCATAGGTTTGGGTTGGTTTATGCATACCTAGCACTACCCTCAACATGGAGTGTTGGAAAAAGTGAGTCAAGCGTTGGTTGAAGGATTTACTATTTTTCAATGGTTGTTATTGGTGTGTCCAATAAGTGCTCTTGATTATCTAGATAGATATGTATTGTCTATTATTGCGGAGTTTGTTAAATTGTAGTTGGATAAGAGAGATTCTCTCCAACAAGATTTTCTCCTAGATTAGAATGTGAAGTTGACTTGTTCAATTGATTTCTCAATGGGATAATATCTCTATCTTCAGTCAAAGATCTCTATGTATAAATTCAGGTTGAGCTCAATGGAGCAAACAATTCAATGTATTGTTGTATGTTATGATTGTGTTTTTGTGAATCGTTGTGTTTCCTCTTCAATTCTTTCACAATAAAATTGTTACACTAGTGTAGCTGATTTGAGAGTCAATCCTTAAAACAATTGGGGAAGAAACCACAACAGTGAAACTGTGTATGGGTTTCCTATCAGGAAGCACCCAACTCATGGGTCCCAAACAAACATTTTACTTTTAAAAACCAAGGAAAAAACTGAAACGGGGAAGAAAGCAACTAGAGGAAGCGGAATGATAACAGGGAGGGGAGAGAGGAAATCCATATTGGAAGTAACATTAACTTCGCAACTCTGTTTTTGTTTCTACAGGAAGCAGAATGATAACAGGGAACAGAGGAGAAGAAATCCATATAGAGAGTTAAAAGTAACATTCGATGTCAGAACTCCACAACTCATTTTTGGTTTCTATGCTACTGGTTCTCTTTTTCTAAACAATAGAAAAAGAAGGAAAGAAAGATAAAAGACAAGAAACATCCTCATAAAGTTTCTTGACACACATGTAGTGGGTTCAAGCATTGAGAAGCAAGCCAAAGAACAAACAGAATAAACAAAAAATGCAAGAAAAATTTGAAATAAATACAAAATCCAAGATTTCAGCAGATCATAATCATAGCAATAAAACTGAATTACAAACTTGTGAACAATAATGTTGAAAGGGAGGAAAAAAAAAATAGATAGCTCCCAATTTTTTAGTATAAGATTCTATCACTGCCATCAATTATGCCTCAATTTTCTAACTTTTGAACCATTCAGGTATTCTGCCAAAATCTTTATCTCCTGTGTTTTGAGGAACTCCCAATGAGAAAAATAAAAACACAACCACCGCAGCAGATCAGTGATCTCACCCGCCTAAAACCCCTAAATTAAAATTTTTCAAAGGAAGAACAAAGTACTCAACAACCACAACGAAAAAATGCAATCCCGCAAATCCACGACCCCAAAGTTACTGGAGAACAAAAATATCATTTAGAAAAAGATCTAAAAACGATAAACCCTGGCACTACAAAAAAAAAACGTTATTAAGAGACGATTAACATTGTATTTTGGCATCCATTACGACACCCATCAAACAACCTGAGCGCATATATAATCACAAGACCAACGTATTCCCAACACAATACAAATCGGCCTACACAAATAAAGGCAGTAGAATTATTTTAACATGTGAATCAATTGAAAGTGCCCAAAGCTCTTTATTGCAAATTCAACAAGGAAATTTACTAGAAACCATTCTGAGCAAACCCTTGGCAACGGACATGAAGAAAATTTAATGTGGAGATAAATAACAGTTCATACCATCTGAAACAAACCCTTGGCAACCCACATAAAGAAAATTTAATTTGGAGATGAATAACAGTTCATACCGTCTGAATCTCCTATTCCTCCTCTTCCGTGTGCCTGCAAACTATTGCTGTGTAGCTTGCCTTCGGATCTGTCTCAAACAAAACACACAACGAAGCCCGCCCTTACCCGTATTTGTTCAAAACCCCATAATTTCATGGAACCCAGCGTTCACACCAGTCTCCCAAATTCCGTGCAAATAAAAATCAAACCTCAAGATACAAAAGAACTGAAGCATCGAACCCGAGCGAAGGTAACAGTGAACTTATGTCGAAAATGCTCAGGTTGTCCTCTGTGATACGGACTGGGTTAATGAGGGTACAAAACCCTAATGGCTACAAAACCCTATCCCTCAAAAATATAGGTTCTATATTTTATGTCCGAAGACAATTGATTATCAATGGGTCAGCGAAGCTTTAACGTTAATGATGTGTTTATATTAAGCAGTGGCATTGCTATGTTAGCATATTGGTTCATAGGGTGTAACAACTTGAGTATATATATAATTTGGTTTATAGGGTTTATATATAAATTGAGTAGGTCTAATGGTTAAGAGCGAGTATGTGTTTTTTTTAGACTATTTTTTTTTAGATTTAGTAGTCAAATCACTGCACGGAGTGTATATATGTGAATAATTAATGGTATTAATATAAGTAGTGGTCTTGCTATATTAGCATATTGGTTCAAAGGGCATAAAATGAATATGCATATTTGTTTGATGAAATGGGGTTATATATATATACACCTACACTCAGTGTAATTTATAAATGAGATTACTTTTCACTGAAATTTAAAGAGACATTATCAATCGATATTGTAATTTTTTTGTTGTTTAAAATACATTTTTGAATTCATAAATGGATTCAATGCCCTAAAAAAACCCTTGGGGCACTCAAATTCTACAGATTAAACAACTTAAACTCAAGTTTTCAAAAGTATGTTGGATTTTGTATAAAATTAATCAGGAGAAAGCCCACGGGTGGTAGTTCAATCGGCAATTGCCATGTTATGAAATATTGTGTCAACCATAAAATTCAAGGTTCAAATCCTCGAGGATCAAACCAGGGAAAAGTCGACGAGGCGTAGAATAGACGGTAATGAGGTGTAATGTTAAGGCATTTTATGACGTGAAGGTTGTTGGAATTTGGTTGTCATTGATGTCAACCCAAGCAACAGCCAAAAAAAGCCCTGCATTTGATGAGGAAAATGACTGAGAATATTAGTGTTTTTACTCTCATGGCCATCATCATTTGATTTTCCTCATCTTGTTGATTCCAATGGTAGTGGTAGGTGGCATGCCATATAACTCTTCATGGTTGAGGAGATATGCCCTATCAAGTTAGGAGCCCCATAATGTGGTCAAGGTGCCCCAAAATGAGATGTTAATGATAGCTTGATGATTGGTCAAATTTGTGCTTGATGATTGATTACAGTTGGCATTAATATTCAAAAGAATATTGGATAATTATCGGTTTTGAGTTGTCCAAGTTAGCTCCCTAAAAAGATTTCTTGGAGTTTCGTGTCGGCCCCTTATAAAACTAAATTTATTAGTTTATTTTGGTGGTCGGCTCAAGGCTTATGGGCATGTCGACCCCTCCTTCTCTAAATAGAGAGCTTGGCTCTCTCCAAAGGGAATCAAATTCATTTACTATCATCGAATAATTTCGCTCTCTTCTAAGGCCAGGGAAGAACGTTACATTGGGAGGAGACCGAATTTGTTCAAAGGTTGTCTTGGGATTGATTGTTTTTCTTTTGGTTGATGGTTTTTCATTGGGACAGTGACCCTTTTTTAGGCTAGACGAAAGCGTTTCTTAGGCTTGATTAGAGGGATCATCCATGCAAATTTTTGAGCATTATGGGATGATTTTAAGGGCCCATCAGATCTTGTTGCAGTATTTGAGGCAAATATTCACACCAAACTAAGGTTGATCCAAGGTAGTCTAAGGCCTCTCTGTGGCATACTTCTCGACCCTCCAAGACAAACCTTTTGAGGTTATCTTTGCACTGTTTTAGGCCCCACTAAGGCTAGACTAGGACCTATTTTAAATATCTTTGAGGCCTAACCATAGGTTGTTTAAAGATCATTCATTGCAAGTTTTGAAGGCTTTCTACATGAAGTTGCTTATGTAATCTGAATTGATTCAAGGTCGATTTGAGGCAAGTCATGAAGCTTACATTCATTGTTTGCAAGTTTTGATCAGAGGTTGGTTAAAGGGTATATTCAAGGTTTGTCTCTGCCTCCTTTTTCTAAGGTATATTTCGTTGATTGGTTGAAGACCTGAGACAGTATTTATGGCAAATCTCGACCTATCCTTGAGGCTATTTCAAGAGTTATCTTTTGGTCTTCCTAAGCCATTTGATGAGTCTGAATCCAAGTTATCTAAGGTTGATTCGAGAGCATACATGTGGCATAATTTTAGTTTTGTGGGAGGTTGATCAAGTTCATGTTTAGGGATGAGTTTTAAAGTGATTTCGAGGTTTGAGGCAACTTCATATGCAATCTAAAGACTGGCATAATCTAAGGGCAGCTAGCAAGGTTTGGTCAAGGTTTGTTCTAAAGAAGTGCAAGGGAAGTTGAAGGGTTGACAAGGGGCATCTCCAATGAAAGAACACTTAACAAGTCTGAAGCAATCAGTGGCAGAAAAGATACACCTCTAATTAGCAAACTTAATTTAGGTATGAGACAAGCTTTGTAAATTATTCAGTTTGTGTTAGACTTGAATGTTGAGGCAAGATTTGGGTGAAAGATTAGTAATCAAACCTTCAACAAACGACAAGAAGTAGTTTTGAAGTTGATTGACATACTTGTAGTAGTATTCAAGCAAGGATGTTGACTAAAACTCTATGGTATATACTTTGTGATCCGAGCATACATCAGAGACAACAGTAAGGGTTTATTTGAATATCATTGTAAGTGGGTCATTGTCCCTTGTATGGGAGCCCACATTTTGCTATCTTTTATTTCAAAGGTGGTTGGGTGGTGCAAGGTGGAGAGTGGAGTCTCCTTCAAGTTGAAGCCTAAAAATAGTTCAGGGTGGCAAGGTGGTGTTAGGGCAAGCTGGAGCTTGCAAGGTGTTGAAGCATCCTTTCAATTGGCGCTGATAAAACTAGGGTTTTGGAGCATCATTCTAGTTGGAGCTGGTAAAACCAAGGTGTTGGAGCATCCTTTCAGGAGTTGGAGCTTCCTAATAAAATAGAATGCTTTTATAATAGAGTACTAGGAAGTTGGAGTCGATAAATTAGTGTACTCATCAATTATATTGGAAAGCATTCGACGATTTTTCTCTCGAAAGGGTTTCTACCTAAAATTTCTTGTGAATTGTCTTTGTGACATGATGGGTTGTTGATTTCATTTATGCTAATAATTTGTAATTCTCTGGAAATTTAAAATAACTAATTGAAGTGAAATATTGATTCGCCCCCCTCTCAGTATTTCCCACAATTGGTATCAAAGTAGGTTCCTTCACAAGCAATCTAACCACTGGAAGGGAGATCATGGATTGCACCAAGAATGGAATTCCACTTTTCAATGGACAAAATTGTGCACTTTGGAGCGGAAGGATGAAGACATATGTACAAGCACAGGGATTTGATGTCTGGAGCATTGTCGAAAATGGGTACTTTGCACCTCCCACTCCTCCAATAGATGAAGTTGGTAAGAAACTTGTTGAAAATGATTCTAAAGCCAAGAATGTTATTTGAAGTGGCCTATCAAGTTCAGTTTATGTTAAAGTGATGAGTTGAAAATCTGCTAAAGATGTTTGGGACAAGCTTCAAAGTATATTTGAAGGAGATAAGAAAGTCGAGGAGGCTAAGCTTTAGATTTTCAAAGGGAATTTGAGTAGCTAAAAATTAGGGAAGATGAGAATATTGTCGCTTACTTTTTCCATGTAGATGAATAGTAAATGCCTTGGAAGAATCGGGTCAACCATTAGACAACAAAGTGGTTGTTCAAAAGGTTCTAAGATCTCTTCCAATGAGATTTGATTCTAAAGTTTGAGTTCTAGAAGAGAGATCAGACTTGGAGAATGTCAGCATGGATGAGTTACATGGAACTCTTATAGCTTGTGAAATGAGAATAGAGCGGGAAAGTCCTTCCACAAGAGAAGCAACTTTCAAAGCAAAAAACAAGACAAGAAATAACAAGCCAAAATCAAAGCCAAGTACCAGTTGTAGCTACAACGAGGACCTAGATGAAGAAATAAGGAACTTTGAGAGGAAAACGAAGAGAGGAACTGACTAGTATGAAGGTAAGTGTTAGGTCCCTATATTACTAGTTTAACCCCTTATTGTTATTAGTGAAACCCCCTTATTATATTCTTGTGCCCATGTAGTCCCCATATTGTTATTATTGTGCCCCATAGAAGCCCACTATTGTTATTATTGTGCCCTTACGTTATTACTGTTATGTCGGCTCTGATTATATTATGACCCCTTAGACTCCTATATATAGAAAGGAGGTCTTGTCATTTGTATCACCCAAGAATTGTTCATTTGTGTAATGTAAAGGAGGTTGCCCCCTCGAAGAGGCTGATTTCTAAGTCGTTGATCTATCTTTTGTATTTTTGTGAGCTGTTTTCATAACATTTGGTATCAAAGCTTTGGATTCTAGTGTTTCGCTGCTCCAAACAGGTCATCGTGGAATTTTCGCTATAACGTTTTCTGTACGACATTTCAAACACCAAAAAAAAAAAACCCATTTGAGCCCAGATCGTTATGAATTTTGGCGCCAAATTTCAAAGTTTTTCTTGCTATATTTTCGGAGATATGATATGAGGAAGTTAGGGTTTCTGCAAGCTCTAGAATTCCATCGCAAACAGGTCATCATGGAATTTTTGCTATACATTTTTTTCTACGAAGGTTCAAACTCTGAGATTAAAAACCATTTGAGGAGAAATATTGTTGAAGCTCAGGTCCAAACTTTAGATCTTGTCTCGCTATATTTTTGCCGATATGATCCAGGGAAGTTAGGGTTTTTGCGGGCTCCCGAATTACATCCCAAACAGGTGACCTTGGAAAAATCGTCATAACTTTCTATTTGTGTATCGGATTGAAATTTCATAAGAAGTTACAGAAAGAGAACGGAATATAGTTTTCTATGCATCATTTTGAGGTCCAAAGGTTGAAACAGGGACACATGGAAGGTCGTACAAATTTGCTCTACTGAACTAGTCTATAATCGGGTCATTGTAGGAGATTTGGCATAACTCTTTCTTGAAGAATCCAATATTGATCAAACTGGTGGGGTTCGAAAGAGGACTAAGAGAGCTACCATAGGACGCAATTTCAAAACTCGGAGATCTAAAATTATAGAGTTACATTCGTTTCAAGATCGAGCTCCTAAAATCAAGAAAAGGAGATATGAGGAAGTTTGATGGCAATGATCCGGTAAATTGGATATTACAGATGGAGCAATATTTTGATCTACATGATGTACAATTGTTACAAAAGGTACATATTTCATCTTTATATTTAGAATCAAATCAATTTTTATGGTATAAAGGGCTTTGTTCTCGTAAACCACTTGTCACTTGGTCAATTTTCACGGAAGAAATGATAGCACATTATGAGGACACAAAGAGAAACACCTTCTTTGCCAATTGATAAATCTCAAACAAAAGGGTTCAATGGCAGATCACATTGAGGAATTCCAAAAATTGAATATAAGGGTAAATGATATTCCAGAGAAGCAAGGGATTGATGTCTTCATAGGGACTTTAAAGGATAACATTTAACATGAGGTTCATCTTTGGGAACTTGATTCATTAGAGAAGGCAGTCAGGTTGGCAAGAAAAATTGAAAGTGAGATTATGGCAACGAGGAATTCTACCACTCACAACTATAAATATGGAAGTCTTGTTTCTCCTAGCCTTCCACAACCTACAAGGTTGACACCACAACACTTGGAAGAAAAAATAGCAAAAGGACTTTGTTACAATTCTGATAGCAAATACATTAAAGGTCATAAGTGTGCTCAGAAGAAATTATTTTACATAGATTGTGAAGAGGGGGAAGAAAACTATCAAGAAACATCAAAAGAAGAGGATATACACCAAGAAGCAACCATAGAGAAAAAAGAAATGAATCTGACCATATATTGTACTGCATTAGTAGGAATTACCACTCCTCAAACTCTCAATATAGAAGGACATATCAAGAATAAGAAGGTCCAAGCAATGCAATATCAATAAGAAAAGGATCAAGAAACGTCAAAAGAAGAGGATATACACCAGGAACCAACCCCAAAGGAATAAGAAATGAATCTGACCATATCTTGTAATGTATTGGCAGGAATTACCACTCCTCAAACTCTCAAGATAGAAGGGCATATCAAGAAGAAAAAGGTAATAGTGTTGATTGATTAGGGTATTACCCATAATTTTATTCATTGTAATATAGCCAAGGAATTGAATTGCTTCCTATATCCAGCACCGAAGTGTCAAGTAATGGTCGCAAATGGAGGAACCATAAATTGCTCTAGAAAGTGCCATAATATCAAGCTATCCATGGGAGAATATGTCTTGAATAGTCCAATGCTTTCCATTCCAATGGGTGGTGCAGATGTTGTACTAGGCGTCAAATGGCTACAATCTTTGGGTATGATAGCTTTTAATTTTCAAGAAATTTTCTTGAATTTTTTTTGGGAAGGAAAGCAAGTTGAATTAAGGGGTATCAAAGGGAAATCAGAAAGATAATCAGCTCTAACAACATGGCAAAGCTTCCAAATAAAGAACATTGGGGCATAATTGCACAATTATGTTCACTAGAGGCTCCCACATCAAAATCATCTATTTCTCCAGATCTCCAAAACTTTTTGGATAATCATTCCAAGTTATTGAGACTCCCAAAGGCCTCCCACCTATTTGTGATCATGATCATGCTATTCATTTGATTCCAGGAAGTGTTCCTCCAAACATCAAGCCTTACAGATATCCCTATGCCCAAAAGAGTGAAATTGAACGTATGTTTGCAGAAATGTTAGAGGCTAGTATATTTCAACCTAGTCAAAGTTCTTTCTCTGCTCCAGTAGGATTGGTGCACAAGAAGGAAGGTTCATTGTGCATGTGTCCAGATTGTAGTGAGCTCAACAAGCTCACTATTAAAGATAATTTTCCCAGTCCTGTCATTGATGAATTATTGGATGAATTGCATGGACTAATTTACTTCACCAAGTTGGATCTTAGTTCAGGATATCATCAAATTAGAATGAAGACTGAAGGCATTCTGAAAACAACATTATTGAAGAAAGATGCATTTGCATGGACTCCAGAAGAAACAAAGCCTTTGAACATCTTAAAGAGGCAATGTGCCAAGCACCGGTATTAGCTATGCCAAACTTCACAAAAACATTTGTTTTGGAATGTGATGCCTCGGGAAATGGAATTGGTGATGTTTTAACGCAAGAAGAAAGACCCATTGCTTTCGAAAGTCGTCCAATCAAAGGAAAGTATTTACACAAAACTATTTATGAGAAGGAAATGTTAGCAAGACTAAATGCACTTGAGAAATGGCAACCTTACCTAATGAGAAGATTACAGTTCAAAAAATATTTCCAGAACTTGACGAGGAAGGAAAAATCATATTGGAACCTGAAGCAGTCTCAGAAACAAGAACCTGACAGCTACGAAATCAATCAATTTCAGAGTATCTCATCAAGTGGAAGAACTTACTCACTGAAGATTCCACATAGGAGGACGAGAATTGTATACAGAAGCATTCAGAACTACTCAAGCATTGAGGACAACACTTTTTGAAGGAGAGGGTCATGTTAGGTCCCTAAACTACTAGTTTAACCCCTTATTGTTATTAGTGAAACCCCCTCATTATATTGATGTACCCATGTAGTGCCCATATTGTTACTATTGTGCCCCATAGAAGCCCACTATTGTTATTATTGTGCCCTTACATTATTATTGTTATGTTAGCTATGATTATATTATGACCCCTTAGACTCCTATATATAGAAAGGAGGACTTGTCATTTGTATCATCCAAGAATTGTTCATTTGTGTAATGTAAAGGAGGTTGCCCCCTTGAATAGGCTAATTTCTAAGTCGTTGATCTATCTTTTCTATCTTTTTGTGAGTTGGTTTATAACAGTAAGCTTCCCTTGAAATGTTTTAATTGTGGTAGAATTGGTCATTTTGCTTCAAAATGTCCCTATGCAAAGTGTTCAGATAGTGATGAAGAAAAAGAAGCTCCTAAGAAAAAGAAAAATCAGAATAGAAACAAGAAGCAAGGTAAAGGTAAAATTAGCAAGAAAAGTATATATTCAAAAGAAGACAACTCTTCATTTGATGTTGAAAGTGACAGTGACTTAGAAAAGGTGTTATTAATGGCATTAGAATATCAAGAAGAAGCCTCTGAAGGAAGAAGAAGTAGATCTAGAGAGAGAATTAGTCAGTGCTTTAAAGGATCTAAAGGTAGAAAGGAAGAATAACAAGATATTGCTAAAGGAGTTGAATGAACTAAAAGAACATCCTAAAGGTCTCAACAAAAAGACCGAAGAATCATATACGGTCATCATCAACTTTAAATTTCAATTAGACGAAGCCAGAGTGATTGAAGAAACTCTCAAAAAGTAGTTGGAAGAGAATGCTAATGTAAAGGAAAGTTTGGAAGTAGAAGTAGTATCTATTAGGTCCGTATAATACTAGTGTATTCCCTCATTGTTATTGTCAGTGTATCCCACTATTGTATTGTTGTGCCCCATGTAGTCCCCATATTGTTATTATTGTGCCCCATATTGTTATTGTTGTGCCCTTACATTATTATTTTTATGTCGGCTATGATTATATTGTGACCCCTTAGACCCCTATATATAGAAAGGAGGCCTTGTCATTTGAATCATCTAAGAATTGTTCATTTATGTAATTAAAAGGAGGTTTCCCCCTCGGAGAGGTTGATTCTGGATTTGTTGATCTATCTTTTCTTCTATTTTGTGAGCTGGTTGCTTAACATTTGGTATCAGAGCTTTGGATTCTAGGGTTTCGCTGCTCCAAACAGGTCATCATGTAATTTTCGCTATAACTTTTTTTTCTATGAAGGTTCAGAAGCTGAAAGAAAAACCATTTGAGCCCAAATCTTGCTAAACCTCGGGTCCAAATTTTGGATCTTGCCTTGCTATAGTTTTGGAGATATGATCCAAGGAAGTTAGTATTTTTGTAGGATCTCGAATTACATCCCAAATAGATGACCTCGGGAAAATCGTCATAAATTTCTCTCTGAGTATTAGATTGAAATTTTGTAAGAAGGTATAGAAATAGGACGGACTATAGTTTTTTGTGTATCGTTTTTAGGTTCGAAGGTTGAAACAATGACACGTGGAACTTTGTACAAGTTCGCTCTACTGAACCAGTTTATAATTAGGTCATCGTGGGAGATTTGGCCTAACTCTTTCTTGAAGATTCCAATCTTGATCAGACCTAAGGGGTTGGAAAGAGGACTTAGAGGGCGACCACATGACAAAATTTTAGACCTTGGAGATCTGAAATTATAGAGATACAACAGATCCAATATCGAGCTCATACGAAGCAAAAAAAAGGTGTGTAGTCTTTTTAAAAATTTGCATAAGTTTGGTTTGAAAAATTAGTTTGGAGTGATTCAAAGGGTATAGTGAAGCGTAATTATCATTAATTGATGCCCCAAAGAAAGAAAATGGAAACACCTAGTAAACAACGCACAAGATCCACTATGACACATGAAGAAGAGGAAGAAATGCAACATGATATATCAATATTGCAAGACCAAATGCAACAAATTTCGCTCTCTCAAAAAGTAACAAAAAATGAATTGGAAGCCATGATGAATGTTAAGATAGATGGTATAAAGAGGGACATGGTAGTTCTAAATGATGGTTTAAAATCAGACATGGAAGCAGTGATGAATATCAAGATAGAAGGATTGAAAGAAGGTTTGGCAAAGTTGCTAGAAGAAAGGCGTCCCATTGGTGACAAGGCAATCCATGAAAATCATGATGAAGACAAAAGAAATATCAATATTGATTTTAGGGGCTCCCATGTGGGGTTTAAGAACCACCACATTCCAAAAATAGATATGAGGAAGTTTGATGGCAAGGATCTGGTAACTTGGATAGTACATATGGAACAATATTTTGATCTACATGAGGTGCAACACTCACAAAAGGTACGCATTACATCTTTATATTTAGAACCCAATCCGTTTGCATGGTATAGATGCCTTTGATCTCATAAACCACTTCTCACCTGGTGAATATTTATGGAGGAAATGGTAGCACATTATGAAGATACAAAGATCAACACCTTCTTTACCCAATTGATAAATCCCAAACAAAAGGGTTCAATGGTGGAGCACATTGAAGACTTCCAAAAATTGAATATTAGGGTAGCTGATATTCCTGAGGAGAATAGGATTTATGTATTCATAGGGAATTTAAAAGATAACATCCAACATGAGGTTCGCCTTTGGGAATCTGATTCCTTGGAGAAGGCATTCAGGGTGGCAAGAAAAATTGAAAGAAAAATTATGGCAACAAGGAAGTCTACCACTCACAACTATAAATATGGCAGTGTTGTTGGTCCTAGTCCTCCACAACCTACAAGGTTGACACCACAACAATTGGAGGAAAAAAGAGTGAAAGGGCTTTGTTACAATTATGATAGAAAATACACTAAAGGTCATAAGTATGTTGAGAAGAAATTATACTACATAGATTGTGAAGAAGAGGAAGAAAATGAACAAGAAACATCAAAGGAGGAGGATATACGACAGTAACCAACCTCAGAGAAAGAAGAAATGAATTCGACCATATATTGTAATGCATTGGCAGGAATTACCACTCCTCAAACTCTCTAGATAGAAGGGCATATCAAGAAGAAAAAGGTCATAGTTTTGATTGATTCAGGTAGTACCCATAATTTTATTCATTGTAAGATAGTCAAGGAATTGAATTTCTTCCTATATCTAGTACCAAAGTGTCAAGTGATGATTGCAAATGGAGGAAAAATAAATTGCTCTGGAAAGTGCCATAATATCAAGCTATCCATGGGTGAATACGTATTGAAGAGTTCAATGCTTTCCATTCCAATGGGGGTGATGATGTTGTACTAGGAGTCTAATGGTTACAATCTTTGGGTACAATAGCTTTTAATTTTCAAGAACTTTTCTTGAAATTTTTTTGGGAAGGAAAGGATGTTGAATTAAGAGGTATCACAGAGAAACAAGAAAGATAATCAGCTCTAATAGCATGACCAAGCTTCTAAAGAAAGAATAACAGGGTGCAATTGCACAATTAAGTTCACTAGAGGTTCAAACAACGAAATCATCTATTTCTTCAGATCTCCAAAAAGTCTTGGGCAATCATTCCAAGGTATTTGAGACTCCAAAAGGGATCCCACCTATTTGTGATCATGATCATGCTATTCATTTGATTCCAGGAAGTGTTTCTCCAAACATTAGGCCTTACTCATATCCCTATGCTCAAAAGAATGAAATTGAACATGTGGTTGCAAAAATGCTAGAGGTTGGTATAATTCAACCTAGTCAAAGTTCTTTCTCTGCTCCAATAGTATTGGTGCACAAGAAGGATGGATCACGGAGCATTTGTCCGGATTATAGGGAGCTCAACAAGCTCACTATTAAAGATAAATTTCCCATTCTTGTAATATATGAATTATTGGATGAATTACATGGAGCAATTTACTTCACCAAGTTGGATCTTCGTTCAGGATATCCTTAAATAAGAATGAAGGCCGAAGACATTCCGAAAACAACATTTAAAACTCATGAAGGTCATTATGAATTTTTGGTCATGCCTTTTGGCCTTACCAATGCACCTTCTACATTTCAAGGTTTGCTGAATTCCATTTTCAAACCCTTCCTTAGAAAATTTGTGTTAGTATTTTTTTATGATATACTAATCTACAACAACAAGTCTTGGAAGGATCATGTTCAACATGTTGACAGGGTGCCCAAACTATTAGAGGGGAAACAATTATATGCAAAAATATCCAAATGTTTCTCTGGAGTACAATAGGTGGAAAATCTGGGTCAATTTGTATCTCATGAGGGTGTTCCCTAACAAAATTAAAGCCCTTAAGGAATGGAAAATCCCCACATCCATAAAGTATCTGTGAGGATTTCTCAGGTTGACAGGGTGTTATCGCAAGTTTGTTAAGAATTATGGGAGAATAGCTGCACCACTAACAACATTATTGAAGAAAGATGCATTGTCTTAGACTCCGAAAGCAACTAAAGCCTTTGAACATCTTAAAGAGGCAATGCGCCAAGCACCAGTCTTAGCTACACCAGACTTCACAAAAACATTTATTGTGGAGTGTGATGCCTCAAGAAATGGAATTGGTGTTGCCTTAATGCAAGAAGGAAGACCCCTTGCTTTTGAAAGTCATCCAATTAAAGGAAAATATTTACACAAAGCTATTTATGAGAAGGAAATGTTGGCAATACTACATGCACTTAAGAAATGGTGACCTTACCTAATAGGAAGACACTCCAAGGTAAAAACAGGTCATGATAGTCTTAAATACTTTTTAGGACAAAGATTATATTCTAAAGAGAAGCAAAAATGGGTCACAAGGATGTTGGGTTATGACTTTGAAATCATCTACAAAAAAGGGAAGCAAAATGTTGTTGCAGATGCACTCTCAAGAAAGGATGAGGATGTGGAAGCATTTCTTTGTGCGATTTCTATTATCCAGCTAGATTGGATAACCGAAGCAAGGGATGAATGGAAGAATGATGAAGAAGTGTGGGCACTCATTCAAAAGTTGCAACAAGATCCCAATACATTTGATACATTTAGTTGGAAAAATGATTCATTATGGTACAAATATTGCTTATACCTTTGTAAGAATTCCCAACTCAAACAAAATATTCTTCTGGAATTACAAATCTCTCCCTTAGGAGGGTACTAAGGAATTTTTAAAACTTACCACAGGGCTAAGAAGGAATTTTTTTGGGATGGCCTTAAATCTAATATTCAAAAGTTTGTGGCAGAATGTCTGGTTTGCCAATAAAATAAAGTTGAGATAATTAGGACTTCGGGTCCGTTACAACCTTTATCCATTCCAAGTCAACGTTGGGAAGAGGTTTCAATGGATTTTATCACTGGTTTACCCAAGTTCGAAGGAAAGAACGTCATCATGGTAGTAGTTGATAGACTTACCAAGTATGCACACTTTTGTGCATTATCACATCCATTTAAAACCAGTATAGTTGCTACTGCATTTATGGGAACAATTCAAAAGCTACATGGAAACCCAAAGATTATTGTAAGCGACAGAGATCCCATTTTCACTGGAAATTTTTGGACAGGATTATTTTATTGTCTGGGTACTCAATTAGCTCATAGCTCATCTTATCATCCTCAATTTGATGGGCAAACTGAGATTGTGAACAAATGTTTGGAAGGATATCTCCGTTGCTTTGTATCTGATAAACATACACAATGGTTCAAGTGGTTACCTCTGGTGGAATGGTGGTATAACACTTCCTTCCATATTGCAGCAAAAATGACCCCATTTATGGCACTTTATGGATGTCATCCACCATCTATCACATCATGTTTAAGAGAAAATTCTAAGGTTCAAGCAGTGGAAGATCACATCGAGCATTAATAACAAGTTCTCCAACTCTTCAAGGATAATCTCACTTTGGCATATAATAAATGAAACAATAGGTAGATCAACATCGCAGCGAAGAAGTTTTGATGTAGGTGACTAGGTATTTTTACAGCTACAACCATACAAACAAATGTCCCTCAAGCAAGCTACAAAGGATAATAAATTATCACCAAAGTATTATGGTCCTTACAAGGTGTTGCAAAAGATTGGTACTATGGCATACAAATTAGAGTTTCCTACATCTTCCCGAATGCACCCAGTTTTCCATGTTTCATGCTTAAAGAAGGTCATAGGTGATAAGCTCCCAGTTCAAACAATATTGCCAGAACTTGATGAGGAAGGAAAAATAATACTGAAACCTGAAGCAGTCACAGAAACAAGAACTCGATAGCTATGAAATAGATCAATTTCAGAGTATCTCATCAAGTGGAAGAACTTACCCGTTGAAGATTCCACATGGGAGGATGAAAACTTTATACAGAACCATCCATAACTACTCGAGCGTTGAGGACAACACTTTTTTGAAGGAGAGCGACATGTTAGGTCCCTATAATACTAGTGTATTCCCTCATTGTTATTGTCACTGTACCCCCTTATTGTATTTTTGTGCCCCATGTAGTCCCCATATTATTATTATTGTGCCCCATATTGTTATTGTTGTACCCTTACATTATTATTTTTATGTTGGCTCTGATTATATTGTGACCCCTATATATAGAAAGGAGGTCTTGTCATTTGAATCATCCAAAAATTGTTCATTTATGTAATTAAAAGGAGGTTTCCCCCTCAAAGAGGCTGATTCTGAAGTCGTTGATCTATATTTTCTTCTATTTTGTGAGATGGTTGCTTAATAGGCTCTCTAAAAAAGGAGGCACAAAAGAAAATTGTCCAACAAAAAATTGTAAACAACACTAAAATGTTGGATGAAATTATCAATAGTCAAAGGTCATGTGATGACAAATTTGTGTTAGGATACGACCCAACCCATAATGAGAAGGGATCAAGCTCCATGACGTTAGGAAAAGAAGCTAAACTGAAGAGTTAATGTAGGTGTCATCAAGGATTATATTGATAATGAGGAATGCATGCCCTCAAAAGAGAAGGTTCAAGAATAGTCAAGTAGGAGAACATGGAATTAGCAACCATCATTGGAGAGAACTCAAGAAGAAAGACTTTGGAGAGTTGCACCACCTAGAAGATCCCCCATTCTAAGGCATCAAACTATCATTCTTAATGTGTGTTACTCTTGCAACAATTTTGGGCATAAAGTTGTAAATTGTAATGCTTACACTAGAAACAAAAGCAATTATGGAAGTTATTCTAAGAGTAACTATCTTAAAAATCCTTGTGAAGATTATAGCCAAAACTATAAAAACTTTCAATCACTAAGTAATGAAGTAGAAAGTTACAAGTGCAATAATTCTGGACACATAACAAAGTACTATAAGTTGATCATTCCTCTAAAGAAGACAAAGCAAGGTCTCAACAACCCTCTAAAAGAACCTTTAGGACTCTAGAAGAAGAAGGTTGGAAATTGTGTAATTGCTTGATGAGCCCAAAGCAAGAAAGGTGGATGGTATGTTGACAATGGTCGTTTAGCACACATGACATGGGATGGAGACAAATTTGCAACCTTGCAAAAAGAAAGGGATGGGATGGTTTTGCTTGGAAATGAGAACTCAGCCATGATCTCAAGAAAGGGTACATTCAAGCTTGGAAGCAAGGATGTCATGGAAAAAATGTCTTGCTCATTGAAAATATGAACCATAACCTGCTAAGTGTGAGTAAATGTGTGACCAAGGGCTCACGCTTTTGTTCAACTCAAAGAAATGTGAAAGAAGAAAAAAGAAATATGGTAGATTAGTGGGAATAACATCATGATATTCAAATAATATATACATCTTGGACAAAGTTGGAAATGAAAGTTGTCGTTTGGCAAAGGAAGACAAAACTTGGCTTTGGCACGAGAGAATGGGTCACATACACTTTGATAATTGTTGAAAATGCATCAAGAAAGTCTCAATTTTTATTTTTACCTTAATCAAATTGAGAAAATTCTAATTTCCTCATCAGCGAACAACTTGGAGGAGTTAACTGAGGTGACATAGCACTTGTCACTCAGTTAAGAACACTCAATTTGAGTTAATGAGTTGAATTTCAGTTTGCTTGAGTTGATCCCTAAAAAATAGGAGTATAGCTCAATTAATTTGAGTTAGGGACACGAAGTTCGGTTGTGTGCTATGGGTTCCTAAGTTTTAGGAGCATAGGTTGAGTTAATTTCAGTTGTAGCAATTTAATTTAGTTAAATTGAGTTATGGTCAATTAAACTAGTTCTAATTGTTGGAGGAACTAGTGGAAGGTCAAGTTGCGGAAGTGGAAATTCAACCACACTCAGTGATCATCCATATAACTAATGAATTAGCCTAAATTAGCTTACGCATGCATAGAATTCGAGTTACCCAGTTGAGATGGAGATTTCAAGGTAGTGTACTATCAGTTGTAGACTATTCTGAAGTGTACAAATGGTGCATGCAATCAAAGGAAGGACTTAGAAGAATTGTGTAATCCAGATGAGGGAATTTCCTAATTAATAGGGGCATAATTCCCATAGGAACAATGCAAGGAATTAGGAGCTTGGAGGGCTTGAAAATTGGCTAAGTGTTGGCCAGAGTCAGTCAGTCAGGTAGAGGGATAGACTATACACTTGCAAGGTGTGCTCAAGCTTGAGCAAGCATATGTATTTCATCTCTATTCTCTAATTAATGTAACATAGGTAGTAAGGGGTTTTGAGTAGTTTATTTCCCTTAGATAAATCTCTATGCATGTGTGATATTTCCTTTTGCATGTCTATGATTCTTGTTCTAGATGATGAATTAAATTCCGCAGATCAGTAGAGTAGCTTCAAGTCTTGTGATTTAGTAAATTTCATGAGTAGTTTTGAATCTACACATTAATTTCTATAATAATGTGGTTAAAATTAACAAAAAGGAAGTCATCAGAAAGATGCCAAAATTTTCAAAACCATCAAGCACCATATGTAAGCATTGTTAGCATGGAAAATGGTTGAGTTCAGGACCAAGGAACATTCCAACTCAAAACCATTGGAATTGGTACACACCGACCTATGTGGTGCAATGAGAACTAAAGGACTAAATGGTGAACAATACTTCATGTTGTTCATTAATGATTACACTGAAATGACAATAGTAAGTTTTTTAAAGAAAAAGTCATAAGCATTTGAATTCTTCAATATTTACAAAGAATTGGTTGAAAACGAAACTAACTTGAAAACAAAATGCTTAAGATCAGACAATGGAGGAGAATTCACGTCAAAATAATTTCAACACTTTAATGAAGATCAAGGTATACAGAGACGACTCTCAGAAGCCATGACACCTCGGCAAAATGGAGTCTTTGAAAGGAAGAACATAACAATAGAAGAAATGGCTAGAACCATGTTGAATGCTTCAAAATTAAGAGATATCTTTTGGGTTCAAGTAATGGAGACAATTGTTGATATTCTAAATAGAGGAATGCTTAGAAACAACAATGACAAGACCGCATATGAACTATGGAAGGGGAATCTAACAAATCTCAAGCACTTAAGAGTATTTGAAAGCAAATGCTACATAAAGAGGGAAGACAAGAAGATCGGAAAATTTGATTCTCAGGTATATGAAAGTATATCTTTTGGGTAATCGAACAAAATCAAGGCATACAAATGTTATAATCTGAAACTCAACAAGATAGTAGAAAGCATTAACGTAACATTTGATGAAGTTTGTGGCCCAATGACCAAGTAAGGATGCTCATCATCAAAGGTGGACGAAACAAAAAGACCAAAGCAACAAGATAGTATAAAAGAAGAAGAACAATTAGAGGAAGAGCTAATTGTCAATCAAGAAGAAATGAAAGATAATCAATAAGCACATCCTAAAGCACCTAAATGATGGTATCAGAAGAATCATCCATTGGAGCAGATCATTAGAGATATGAATACAAGAATAAAAACAAAAAAAAAACTGATATGTACGCATGCCAGAATAAGGACATCTTCTGTTGTTGTCCATAGTTGAGCTTAACATCTTTGAAGAAGCCAACGATGATGAAAATTGGTTCAAAGCCATGTTAGAAGAACTAGATCAAATTGAAAATAATCAAACATGGGAATTGGTTCCAAACCTAGGGACAAGAAGTTCATTGGCACAAAATGGATCTTTAGGAGCAAGTTAAACGAAGATGGAGACATAACTGGGAACAAGGAAATATTGGCATGTAAAGGATATGTGTAAGTTTAAGGGATAGATTTCAAAGAAACATTTCCACCTATTGCTAGGATGGAAGCAAATAGAATTTTCTTGGCCTGTGCATGCTCGAGAAAGATTAAGGTGTACCAGATGGACGTAAAATCAGCCTTTGTAAATAGAAATTTCGAAGAAGAAGTCTACATAGAGTAGCCAACATGATTTCTACTAACATAAAATAAATACTATGTATGCAGGTTGAAGAAAGCTCTGTATGGTCTCAAGAAAGCTCCTAGAGCCTGGTATGCATGGCTAGACAAGTATTTACAACAATGATTCAAAAGAGGAAGTGTCAATGGAAAGTTATATATAAAGGTTGAATGAGACAATTTGAAAATCATTGAAGTATATGTGGATGCATCATATTTGGAAGCGAAGATGCCAGGTTGAGTAAGAACTTTTCCAATGATATGCAAAATGTGTTTGAGATGTCGATACTTGGAGAGTTGACTTTCTTCTTGGGATTCTAGATAACTCAGGAAGATGATGTCATATTCATTTGTCAAACCAAGTACATCAAGGAAATGTTGAATAAATTCCAAATGGAATATTATAAACCTGTTAGCACTCCCATGGTGACTAGTGGCAAGTTAAGTAAGGACTATGAAACAAAGGAAGTAGATCAGATGATCCAGGGGATAAAAAATATGCTAAAAAATGAAAGTTTTCAAAATCTCCTGAAACTGACACCAAATCGTAGATCTCATTGTTCTAATTCCAACGACTCTTGAATCGCCTCAATCTGACACTGTATGAGGAAGTTAACACGTTATGAAGTTTTTGGCAAACAACAAAAAAGTCAACTTGCAAGGTTGACTGGGCAGTGTATAGATGCCACGTGGCAGCCCATACAATGATATCATGTTGACATCATCTATTGACTGGGAAGTATGGGAGCCAATCAGAAATTGACACGTGGACCAGTCATACGGGGACACTTGGCACATCATTATTGGTTGAAGGTTTTGAGGGATGGGTCAATCATAGACTGACATGTGGCCCAATTCAAGGGCACCACGTGGCACTCTAGATGAGGCCAATTTTATTTTTTTTTTGACTGACCGACCCCACCGGATTTGACCACGTGACCTCCAACATACCAACGAACCACTTAACTGTTAGGCCACATGTGGTTCTTTTTATATAAGGGTCGCACATTTATATTTAAAGAGCAAGGGTTCTGAAGTTGGGGGAGGGGGTGAGTTATGCGACCACTGGAAGGATGCATGGAGGGACAAGGTATGTGGAACCCTACATGTGCCCCAGGCCCACGTATTAGCATTAACACATGACCGGAAACGAGGTCAGGGAGGCGTGTGGCCTATGGCCCGCGCCCCTTGGTCGCATGTACTGCCACATGAACAACAGGGGGAGCAGAGAAATGGGCGGAGGGGCTACACCCATTAATATATTATATATAATATATAATATATATATATATATATATATATATATATATTATATATATATATATATATATATATATATAATTATAGATAACATAATGTTAAGCCCACCAAATATAGTGTATCAAACCCGAGACCTCCAAGTTTCGAATCATTTGCCTTACTAGTACGCCACAGAACCATATTATTGCCATTTTTGTAGAGCGAATGAGTTTTGTAGAGTTGTTTGCATGCATATTGAAGAAGGAGGCCTATCTTAGCCATTTCTCAACCTTTTTTAGCTTAAGAAAAGCCTACATAGGGGTTTCTGGGAATTTTGGATGCAATGGTACCGTTACTTTTGCAAGATGAGACTTGTATGTTGATGTATTTGAACATTTGAGTATATAATAAAAACGCCACCATAGGAAGCTGGACCCGGAGACGTAGCCCAGGAGGGGTGAACTCTGTCATCAATTTGTTGTGTTTTTATGTTGCATGTTGTCCATTTTGACTGTTTAAAATATGCAAAATTTACTTTAGTTTGTGTTTTTTTGCAATCACGATCCATTGCCTAAAAGACATAAACTTACTTGCAAAACCTTCATTTTTAATTTCAGATCAATTTGGTATAAGAACATGGTTTTTGTGAAGGTTTGACATAATTTGCAAGTTTTTTTTGATGATTACAAGGTCTAAATTGAGAAGAGGAGAAGGAGTAATTGAAGAACCAAACCCTCAAATTGGCTCAAGGAGGCCACAAACTCCACAAGTCATGACCAAGTAAGGGTGCTCATCACCAAAGGTGGACGAAATAGAAGGACCAAAACAACAAGTTAGTATAAATGAAGAAGAACAATTAGAGGAAGAGCGAATTGTTAGTCAAGAAGAAATGAAAGATAATCAATAAGTACATCCTAAAGCATCTAAATGATGGTACCAGAAGAATCATCCATTGGAGCAGATCATTAGAGATATGAATACAGGAATAAAACCTAAAAAAATTAATACGTACACATGCCAGAATAAGGACATCTTCCATTGTTGTTCATAGTTGGGCCTAACAGCTTTAAATAAGCCAATGATGATGAAAATTGGTTCAAACCCATGTAAGAAGAACTAGATCAAATTGAAAATAATGAAACATGGGAATTGGTTCCAAGACCTAGGGACAAGAAGTTCATTGGCACAAAATGGATCTTCAGGAACAAATTAAACGAAGATGGAGAAGTAACTGGGAACAAGGCAAGATTGGCATGTAAAGGATATGTGAAAGTTGAAGGGATAGATTTCAAAGAAACATTTCCACCTATTGCTAGGATGGAAGCAAATAGAATGTTCTTGGCCTGTACATGCTCGAGAAAGATTAAGGTGTACCAGATGGACGTAAAATCAGCCTTTCTAAAGAAAAATTTGGAAGAATAAGTCTACATAGAGTAGCTAGCACGATTTCTACTAACAAAAAATAAATACTATGTATGCAGGTTGAAGAAATCTCTGTATGGTCTCAACAAAGATCATAGAGCCTGGTATGCATGGATAAACAAGTATTTACAACAATGATTCAAAGGAGGAAGTGTCACTAGCAAGTTATATATAAAGGTTGAATGAGACAATTTGACAATCATTAAAGTATATGTGGATGCATCATTTGTGGAAGCAACAATGCCAGGTTGAGTAATAATTTTTCCAATTATATGCAAAATGTGTTTGAGATGTCCTTGGAGAGTTGACTTTCTTCTTGGGATTCCAGATATCTCAGGAAGATGATGTCATCTTCATTGGTCAAACGAAGTACATCAAGGAAATGTTGAATAAATTCCAAATGGAATATTATAAACCTATTAGCACTCCCATGGTGACTAGTGGCAAGTTAAGTAAGGATTATGAAACAAAGGAAGTAGGTAAGATGATCCAGGGGATAAAAAATATGCTAAAAATGAAAGTTTTTAAAATCTCCTGAAACTGACACCAAATCGTAGATCTCGTTGTTTTGATTCCAATGACTCTTGAATCGCCTCAATCCGACATTGTATGAGGAAGTTATCACGTTCTGAAGTTTTTGGCAAACAAAAAAAAAGTCAACTTGCAGGGTTGACTGGGCAGTGTATTGATGCCACGTGGCAATCCATACGATGATATCATGTTGACATCATCTGCTGATTGGGAAGTACGGGAGCCAATCAAAAATTGACACGTGGACCAGTCATACGGGGACACTTGGCGCATCATTATTGGTTGAAGGCTTTGAGGGATGGGTCAATCATAGAGTGACACGTGGCCCAATTCGAGGGCACCACGTGGCACTCTGGATGAGGTCAGAATTTTATCTTTTCGACTGATCGACCCCACCAGATTTGATCACGCGATCTCCAACATACCAACAAACCACTTAACTGTTAGGCCACATGTAGTTCTTTTTATATAAGGGTGGCACATTTATATTTAAAGAGGAGGAGTTCTGAAGTGGGCGGAGGGGGCATGTTATGTGACTACTGGTAGGATACATGGAGGGACGGAGCATGTGGCACCCTGCTTGTGTCCCAGGGCTAGTTATTATCATTAACACACGACCATGAACGAGGTTAGGGAAGTGTGTGGCCTATGGCTCGCGCCCCTCGGTTGCATGTACTGTCACATGACCAACAAGGGGAGTGGAGAAATGGGTAGAGGGGCTATGACCCATTAATATATATATATATATATATATATATATATATATATATATATATATATATAATATATAATATATATATATATATATATATATAACACAATGTTAATCCCACCAAATATAGTGTATCAAACCTGAGACCTCCGAGTTTCGAATCATCTGCCTTACCAATACACCACAGAACCATATTATTGCCAGTTTTGCAGAGCGAACGAGTTTTGTAGAGTTGTTTGTATACATATTGAAGAAGGAGGCCTATCTTAGCCATTTTTCAGCCTTTTTTAACCCAAGAAAGGCCTACACATCGGTTTTTGAGAATTTTGGATGCAATGGTAGCATTTTGCAAGATTAGACTTGTATGTTGATGTATTTGAACATTTGAACATATAATAAAAAAGGTCACCATAGGAAGCTGGACCCGGAGACGTAGCTCAGGAGGGGTGAACTCTGTCATCAATTTGTTGTGTTTTTATGTTGTGTGTTGCCCATTTTAACTGTTAAAAATATGCAAAATTTACTTTAGTTTGTGTGCTTTTGCAATCACGATCCATTGCCTAAAAGACATAAACTAACTTGCAAAATCTTCATTTTTAATTTCAGATCAATTTGGTATAAGAACATGGTTTTTGTGAAGGTTTGATAGAATTTGCAAGCTTTTTTCGAATGGTTACAAGGTCTAAATTGAGAAGAGGAAAAAGAGTACTTGAAGAACAAAACCCTCAAATTGGCTCAAGGAGGCCACAAACTCCACAAGTCATGGCACATGAAGAAGGAGAAGGACAAGAGCTGATGTTTTAGGATGAGAGAGCTTTTAGAAAGGCTTCATATGATATGGCTGAGATGGTGAAAGTGTTGTACAATGAGAAAACAACAAGGTTGCAAGAAGAAAGTTCTAACCAACCAAAAGGTAATGGTGGTAATGGGAGCAAACCTCCACCTCCACCTCCTCCTCCACCTCCATCTACACCTCCATCCTCACCCTCCTTCTTCACCTCCTTCATCCCATAGACCTACTCCTCCTCCATCTCCAAAAGGACATGCTAAGTCTCCTTTGATTAAACTTGATGTCAAGTTTGAATTGCCAATGTACAATGGGGAAGTAAACACTGAAAAGTTGGATAAATGGGTTCACCAAATTGAAGTTTATTGCAAGATTCAAAAGATTGATGATGATGTTACAAAGATCCAACTTTCTTGTGTTCGCTTGGAAGGTGCAACTCTCATTTGGTGGGAGGCCTGAACTCAAGAAGATTTGAAAAAAAGTGGTAGAATTATCTCTTCTTGGAATGATTTTATAGCCGCATTAAGAAGGAAATTTTATCCATTAGCTTATATGCAAAAAACAATTATGAATTGGCAAAATTTTAGACAAACTAAAGGTCAAAGCATCCAAAGTTACACACAAGAATTTAGAAGAAGATCTTTAATCTTGGGTGTTGATTTGACTTCACAATATACTCTCCTTAAGTATATAGGTGGATTACATAGTTATTTGAGACATACTACACTTATGTTTAATCGCACCAATCTATGTTGGGTCCCCATAATACTAGTGATTACCCCATTACTATTGTAGTTGTACCCCTTATTAATATTGTTGTGCCCCTATTGTGCCCATACTATTGTGCCCCATAAAGCCCACTATTGTTATTATTGTGCCCTTACATTATTATTGTTATGTAGGCTCTGATTATGTTATGACCCCTTAGACTCCTATATATAGAAAGGAGGTCTTTTCATTTGAATCATCCAAGGATTGTCCATTTATGTAATGTAAAGGAGGTGCCCCCTCAAAGAGGCTGAATTCTAAGGCATTGATCTATCTTTTCTATCTTTTCTTGAGCCGGTTTCATAACAATCTAGATGAAGAATGTGTTCAGACAACTCATTTAGAATCAAGAGGCAATAATGTTCCTCAAGAGTTCAACAAGAAACCTTTTAAATATGGAGACAAAGGAAAGGGGAAGTTTAAAGGCAAAGGAAAGAAGAATGCTACTATCAAGAAAGAGGGAGAGAAACTTACTTGTAAACATTGTTCAAAAGATGGTCATGATGAAGACGACTGTTGGAAATTACATCCATAATTGAGACCAAAGAAGTTCAATAACAAGGGGAAACAAAAAATTGTTGCTACAATTCAACAAGATCTAGGATTTGATTCAGGTGATGAAACCAAAATCACAACCATGGGAATGAAAGGTATATCATCTAAGGCAAGTACTAGTTCTTTTAGTAAGCCTATTGAATCACAAAATGATAATGAAAGAAGTGATCTTTTCCATATCAGGGTCATTAGAAAACATAGAAAAGTTGATACATTATTTGATAGTAGATCTCAAGTCAATCTTATCTTTGAAACAATTGTCAAGAAACTAAATTTAGAAACTACACCTCATGCAAAACCTTACCCTTTGGGTTGGGTATGTGATGATGCCAAATTACAAGGGACAAGAAAATGTAAACTCAAATTTTCCATCACTGCAAATTTTATTGATGAGGTAGAGCTTGATGTTGTACCACTTGATATTTACAGGATTGTTTTAGAGAGTTCATACTTATATGACCAAAAAGCCATATTCTATCATTATGAGAAAAAATATCATCTTTTTAAATATAGATTTGAGTATATTTTTAGAGCACATTGTAAGAAGATGAAAATATCTCTTGTTAATGTTGGTAAGATGAAAAGGCTTGTAAATGCTAGTAAGAATTTTGTGTTGTTGATGATTAAAGCTAAAGATATTGTTGAATCTGAAGCTTTCACAGGATGTGATTTTAAACTCAAGCATGAATTGGTTGAATTTATTAACACTTATGATAAGATGTTTCAAGAACCTGAAGGGTTACCTCCAAAAAGAGGAATCCAACATGAGATTCAATTGTAGAAGGATGTTAGGTCCCTATAATACTAGTGTAGCCCTCTTATTGTTATTTTTAGTGTAGCCCCCTTATTGTTATTATTGTGCCCATGTAGTCCTCATATTCTTATTTTTGTTCCTCATAAAAGCCCACTATATTTATTGTTGTTTCCTTACATTATTATTGTTATGTAGGCTTTGATTACCTTGTGACTCCTTAGACTCCTATATATACAAAGGAGGTCTTATAATTTGTATTATCCAAGAATTATTCATTATGTGATGTAAAGGAGGTTCCCCCCTTGAAGAGGCTAATTCTTGAGTTTTTGATCTATTTTTTCTTCTATTTTGTGAGTTGGTTGCATAACATTTGGTA
>APFE030917793.1:0-14082 GCA_000404065.3 Pinus taeda
AGGAATGTTATTTATATTCTAAATAAAGCACATTGTGCATCTTGCTAACTTGTGAACTGCGATGTGAAGTATGTGAAACTGTGTTGAGAGCTGAGGGTTGAGAGATCTAATTTGTTGTAACTGTTGGTGAACGCATGGCTATGAGTTGAGGGAGCACCTTTATGTGTGACTATTTGAATGGATCTTATTCTTGTGCAAATAGATCTATTCACAAGAATACATTACATATGGTTTTCCAGTTACCAATCAAATTAACCAACCCTATGAATTTTGCTGAGTGTTGAAGAACGTGGATTCCAAATTGTTTGAAGCCATGAGGAGCATGCAAGAAGAGTGATGGGTAAGCAAAGGAGACCCAAGCAATTCCAGAGAGAACTTAAACAAATTATGAGGAAAAGTCAAAAGGAATAACCAATATATTTTTCATTTGAATGTGAAGTGTTTCAAGTTGAAGTTGAAGGACCTGAGGATGATCATAATGCAGATCTCAATCAACACAATGAATATTTGATGCAATGGATGAAAGATTAAAAAGGTTAATGTCGAATATACCCTCTTTCTCCCATAAAAATTATGAAATTTGGGCAACTTAAATGAAAACGGTACTATCTAAGGTAGATTTATTGAATTATGTTGAAGAGGGTTTCGTTAATTTGAACCATGATATGAGTAGAGATGCATCAACATAACATCTTATAACATCTGCATGAGATGAAAACATTTTGTTCAGTATACTACATGAATATGGTGAGATTCAAATGAAAAAGTATTGTGGTATATTTTAGAAATGAAGTACACTTTGAATGAGGCTAAAGATGAAAGTATTGTTCTTGAAAATGATGAATGTGCTTTCAATCTCATAATTGAGTGTGAAACTTAAGATCAAAATATTGAGGTTGCAATGATGAATGATGAATGTGTGCCTGTAATCGACATTGAAACATGTGATGATGAATATTTTTATGAAGAAAGTCTCTCTGATGAAGAGACATATGAAGTCAAATTTGATGAAAATTATGTATCTCATGGAGTGGTTCAATCTAATGCATGAAAAGAATCTTATTGGTTAGTTGTTGTTTGGTGAGAAGAGATGCCTACCTCCATACACAAATCAAATTCAATACAACATGTTTGCAACAACAAAGTTGATTCAAGAGGTTGAAGACTTGAAACAACCAATTATGATATTAGAGAAAGATGAAAAAATGAAAACTCTCTTAAAAGAGAAGGACGACAAGAATCAGTATGGTTATTTTTATAAATCTAATATTTTTTTTAAGTGTGTAGATATTGGAAGAGAGGAGGAAGCAATAAATATTGAAGAAATTGCAAACATTAAGAATAAGTATAAGTCCCAAGAACCTGAAGCAATGTTGAATACAAATAATTTTAGTCAAAAATAAAGATCAAGAAAGAGGAGATTAAGAGTTCAAATGTTCCACCTTTGGCACAAAAAATATAAAAAAGAGGAGAAGCTCCACCACTACTTTATGGGAAGAGAGGTGAAGATGAAACTGCACCAATAAATGAACAAGCATGGACCCTTTAGCAATAAGGAAAAAATGAAAGCTCAAATATGAAGTTTTTTTATGTATCATTGTAAGCCTAGTTGAGACTAAGACCAATAGTCATGTTATTCATGTTATGCTTTGAATCATTTCCCCATTAAGGGGGTAAATTTGAATAATGGAGAAATATATGGTGTTTAAGATTAGTTGTTAGTTGATATTATGGGTCATATTTAGTTCTTGGATCCTATTTATGAGGAAGTTTTTCTAACTCCTCACAGATCCATAATCCTATATATGTATGAACATTCTGATTGATTGAATAGAAGTGTTTTGTGCAAGCACTATTCAGGTTGATTTTAGTACTATTAGATATCACATTAATAAGGAGATGACCCATTACCTCTAAGCACTTAAAATAATTACTAATTTTGTGTCTAATTTATCATCATATTTTGATTAATTCATAAATTACAGTTTCCTCCACATGGGGCGAACACATCATTTTCATGATTTAATTCCAATTTTGAAAATAAAATCACTTTCATCCAATATGTGATTTACGCTTTGTCAGTGACTTTGGATGATGTTGCTACTCTTTGAGTCAATTAAATGTTACAAGCATATAATATGATCAAACATAATTACAAAATATGTATTGCATAATCATGAAGACAATGCATTCAAATTATTAAAAATTTGTTTGCATTAGGTAATTGTAATATCAATGCATTAATTTTAATCATATAGGATAAAATATATGAAATAAACATGCCCAAATAACAAAAGAATGACCTATGCAAAAATAATGCATATTATGATGTTCATTGTTATGTATATAATGGATCATCATGCATAGCTTTTAAAACCTTAAAAGCATACCATGTTAGGTGTAACTAAGTTATATCTATTTTTCTAGATACCATGTTCAAATAATCTTCTAACATTCATTAATTATTGATTACAATTCTTGATATTAGCATTATTGATGACATAAAGTTCTAATTATACCACATATATGCAAAATTGATTCATGTTGTCATGAAATGTGTATAACTTTTGGTTCATTTGATATTATTATATTTGAAGTACTAAATTTTCACAATATCTCATAATTAAATAACTCAAATCATGGTAAAAATATTCATATATATATATACACACTTGTAGTCTTGTAGTCATATATATATCCTAATAATTAACTACATTCTTTCTTTATCTATAACAACTAATATCTTAATGTAATTTATGAACTTACATTATCTAAAAATCAAGATGCTAGAAAAACTAGTGAAAATATTTCTATGTTATCAGACCTTTCAAAAAAGAAATACCATTATAGAGAGAAAAGGAAAAGACCAATATAAAAATAAATTTTATATTAGAAAGAAAAAAAAAATTCAAATCAAACACGAATCATATTAAATGTAAGTTTAAAATTTAAAATGATGAATATATTTGATGAAAGAAATCTTTTCCAATTCAATAGAAGACCTTTTGATCTATCCAAAACGTAATACATGAAATGATGTAATCATAACCAATTTCTTTCTTGATAGAATCAGTAACGCTTATGGTTTATCCATATTTATAATGATTCCATCAAACATTATTAATTGAATTAGAGTTAATGGGATGATTATATCATTCTTTAAAAAAACAACTCGTGTGGGTTAGAAATTGTAGTTATTTTAACATGTGGAGTTTGCTGAATATAGAGAGTCAGTGATTTGAATGAATGAGTGTTTGAGTGTTGAGTCAAGTCAAGTGATAGATGACTTTTAGTGTGTGGATGCCTATCAAGATATTTTAGGCAAATCGCTAGTTGGAAAAGGATAAATACCCTTCACCGGATTCTTTGTAACAATCATGTTTTGTGTGATCAATAACAGAGAAGCAACTTATGTCTTGTGTTTTATGTGTGAATTATTTATGTTTTGTCTCCTTCGCCTTTCAAAAAAATTGGTATCAGAGCGAGAGAAAAAAACTAAAATCTAAAAAGACTACCGCCGCAGCGTGCAGAGCTTTAGTGTCTTACCAATTAACCCAATATTTAAAAAAAAAAAAAACCGCTGCGGAGCGATGCGTTGTAGCTTGTGGTTTTTAATATTTGAATAGAGTGATGGCCACAGCCTCAATGCATCAAGCCGAACGTTAAAAAAATTTTACTGAAGAAAAATTGTTTTTGTCGCAACCTCTGCCTCCACTTCCGCTCACCGTGGCTGCCGCTGCTTTGAATCCGATCAAAATAAATAAAAAAATCCAAGAGATGCGGAGCCACCATATGTGTCTGCAACTGTCGTTATTGTGACCAACCCGCAAGCCTTCGTCTGCAAATAATTAGGCCGATAGGCCTTTCCTATGCATCAACTTTTCGTCAACACTTTTAATATGATCCGTTGAATCAGATGACACACTTTCCACCGTTCATCTAAACCAGAAAAAGAAACAATGAAAAATCAAAAAAGCACAAAAATCAAGAAAGGCGGAGTGCTCGTTTTGGCAAAACGCAAGATTTTGGTAAGTTTTTTCCTGTGTGAAAATCATGGCCATATGTCCTCTTACTCTTTTGGAAAGAATCAGCCACTTGCTAAGATGGCAACACCGCCATCCAACCTTCAGACTTCCCTGGAAGGCAGAGGCTTTTCCTGTTCTTGCTCCATCAAGCCCTACTTACCACACATGCTCTATGCCTGAGCCATTGATCCCCACCGAGGAAAACGATTTAATTTCAATGGAGCAAAGGCTGTTTCAGCTCTGCTGAGCCTGCGAGGCCATTTCGCTTCCTTTGCTGGTAGATGCAGAATATGCAGCCATTTAGCCTGCCATTGATTACTTTATTTACAGAGCATTTACACGAGGCACCTGCTTCAGGGCAACTATATCTACTATGTGCCCTTCGCAGAAAGGGCAGTAAGATACATAAATTAAGTATTGTTAGTTGAACAATTATCCACCTACATTCATATTCTTACTGCCATACACAAACTTTCTTCTATCTATGTGCTTTATATCGCGTTGCGTGCAGCTCAGGTAAACCAAAACCTTTAGCTCTGAATGAGCTAGGCAGAATCTTGCTTTCCCATTATGGTACTGAACATAAGTCCATGGAGGCCATATTCGGGAAGCATGCCCAACCTTAGGTTCAGACCGAACCGCTCATACTATTCAAAGTTCGATGCGCTGCCTCTTTAGGATTGGGCAAGATACGGAGCAGTGATTCGACTGGCTCACTCCCATGGCTAGGGCTGAAGCTGCGCCTTTTCCAGTGTGCCAGAATAAAGTGATGCCTAATATGTATGTATGTAGCCCCTTCCCATCCTTCTCTCATCTTCAATCTTTCATTAATATTCTTATATTTTTTTGAATCGTCTCGCCCGTCCGATCGATTGGCCTATTGGTAGAATGCTATCACCCATGCTTGATGAAAGAACAATCAATTTACTTGAACTGTAAAATTCTATCATCAAAATTATTATCACCAACAAATAAACATTACAACTACAAATACTATATCGTCACAGTTCTGTACTCTATAAAGAATACTGTTTATTGATAGTTACCTTACCTGAATCCTGGTTGCTGTAAATCGAGGTTACATCGTACGAGAAAAATGATTTCCTATAGTTAGTACAAATGAAAGAGAAAAATAGTAATATGATTTGCATCGCCTCCGTTCTCATCGATAGCTCTTGCTCGCCTCTTCTGCTTCAATATTTGTTAGCTGTCAAAGTCCTCCATCGAAGGTCATTGCTTGACAGACTTCACAGTCTGACATAGTCTTAGTAGTTTACTGAGCTACAAAGTGTGTTAATTTCTTTCAGTTTTGCTGAAGCTGTATGCACTGTAACACAACACTAACATACTTCAGGTTTCTCGACTCATACGTTGGGTTTTTCAATAAAATGCTAACAAAAGGACTCGTTCATATCGATATCAACACGAGAGATGAAAACAAAAAGAATGGGCTCTTATAGTTACAGAAACGGTTTACCAGGTAAATAATTAACTTTTAATATAGGATAACACTATATTGTTAAAACATTTCAATTTCTATCGTAAAATTTTCAATTATCGTTTAAATAAATCTTTCTTTAAAAAAAAGGGATTTAATTTCATGAAGTAAATAATGTATTTAACACTTTTACTCTAGGGAAAGAAAATATACTTACTGCAGTTGAAATTAAAGAATAATATTTAGGCATATGGAGTGATTCAACATTGCAAATGGTTGTAGGTAGAGTGGTACAAAAGATCGATTACAATGTATTAAATTTTTTTTTGAATCATCTGGCCCGTCTGATCTATAACAGGAAGTGAAGGATTTGACATTAAATACTGACGATTTCTTTTCAATGGCATCTGCATCAAGTTTTCTCACCTGGCAATACAGTTTTTCAGTCTCTCATATTCTGTTCGGCATTGAATTCTTTGAGGTGGGTTTTGATCATTCTTTTCTGGGTCTTTTCTTCTTTTAATTATTTTTAGATAAATTTGTCTACTTGTAGAATAATCTACAGCATTAGCTCTGGAGATTAAAGATTTTGATTTAAATTGTTAGAAAGGCGAAATGGGTTGTGGCTAAAACTTGGCTCAGCGGTTGGATCCGTGGCTTTTAACCTTTGGAATATTTGTTTTATAATTTTCTTTTTCCCTTCTTTGTCCTTTAATAATAAATGACCAACTCTGAATTGTCTTTTGTTTTGGTTGTTTTTTACACTTTCATTTGGGTTTTTAGGTTTATTGAAATAAACGATCTTATGCTTTGGAGACTTATCCAGCTGGTTATGGCTATACGTCCAGGCGAGTCGGGGTTCTCCTCAATTGCTGTTGACTGAATCTACGGAACAAGGCACCCGTCTTGGCTCGTCAAATAAATCTCAATATCAAAATCAGCAGCAGGATTAGAGCAATTATCCTATGAAGTGTTTGAGAGCATTTTATATAATTAGATTTGCTGTGTCTTTCCAATAGCTATTAAATTTCAGATTTTAGGCTCTATAATTTAGGCAGCTACTCGAGGTTATGATATAGATATTTACTATCACTTTATGTTCATTTTGATTTATATTTAACTTGCCGTCGGAGGTATTACAGAGCTATAATAGGAAGTGAAGGATGTGATATTGAATACTGGTGATTTTGTTTTAATGGCATCTACATAAAGTTTTCTCACGTAGCAAAACATCTAAAGAAAAGTAATCACACAATGATCAAGTGCAAGAAAACAAGGTTTTCCACAAATCAATTAAGACTTTCAACTAATTAACATTTCGTTGAGTATATATCTACAAATCAAGGATTTTGGGATCAAATCCCACAAATCAATTCTATACCTGTTCTTCAAATTCCTTCAAGCTTTTGAAAGTAAAACCAATGAATTATCAATATAATTTTATAATAATAAAAAACAATTAGAAGGCATTTAGCCACCTCAAATTGCTCATCCTTTAGCCCTGAAAAATACAACAATTCTAATTTAATCATCCTATCGGCCTCTCTTTGTACCTTTTGGGACAATTGCTAGTTTATTCCCTCTCCTTCACCTGTAGATCAGTAAATTTGCCAAGGGAGATTGTTTGAAGAAAACGATGAGAAAGAAATTAAAGAGAAGTTGTAGCTACCATGAACCAATGCGCAAAGGCATGTTTAAAGATTTTAAAACAGGGTTATTGGAAAGGGTCCTTTACGTGGGCATTTGTTCTCATAAAAAACAACAAGAAGATATTTAAATTAAAAAGCTATGTCGACAAGTTATTGAAAAGTCAAGGAGGTATTTTTTTAAAAAGTCTCTTTTTGGTATATTGACCAGTGCAAAAAGTGAAGTTTGACGGGATTTTAAAAGGTTTTTGCTGAACGAAGTCTTATGTTTGGAAAAGTATTTTCTAAAAACAAAAGGAAAAGGGTTATATTAACGAGAAAGCTTAGGGCTTTGCAAGCGTACTAGTTAACAAATTTGTTGGTGTTTTGTCAAGCATGAAAGTGTTTTGGGTGAATATTGTATATTAAGGAGTATATTGAAAATCATTTTTTTTCGGGGGTATGGATAATATCCTCATGTAATTAGGAAAGAGACTATAAGACAAAGCAAAGATCGCAGTCATGGATCGCAAAGCGCGATTGAAGAATATTCAGAAAAGAAATCGAAAAGAATAGGCAAAGATCATTGCCATGGTTAGAGAGGTTCAGGCCACAGCTGAGGAGCTGAGCAGTGTAGCAGAAGACAAAGAAGAAATCGAGGGCGATTGATGTAGCTTTGATCTGCTACCACCTCCTATGTTTAAAGGTGAATATTTTGATCATTGGGTTATCAAGATGCTAACTTTTCTTAGAGCTAAAGAATTAATTGAATATGAATCTGATAACCAATATGATGCAGTATGTGATACTGTAGCATTGAATTTTATAAAACATGCATTGGATGAGAAGTGTTTGTGCAAGCTAGCAAAAGCTACAACTTCCAAGGAAGCATAGAAGTTCGAAAAAGAAGAGTTTGGTTCAAGGGGGAGTGACATGCAACAACAGGTTATGTCACAAGAAAAGAAGTCAGCCGCAAATCTGAGCATATATGAAGAAGACTCTGAGAGGAAAACAAAGCTTGGAAAATCCCACTCAAAAGTGGATGATGGTTATCAAGACCATAAAATTGAAACCCATTATGCAAGCACGCATATGGAGGAAGAAGATGCAACAAAGATTGCAGAGAGAGAAGAAGCAACCTCTGTGTGTGAAACAGAGAAAGACCATATAAATGCTCAAAGACTCCATTGTAATGTGGATGATATAAATGATGGTGAATCCCGCTGTGATGAGACACATGTGGATGATAACTGCAAATTTATATGTGAATTGGTGAATCGAGCCATAATTGGTGGATTTGGTGAAGTTGAAATCGTCAATGAAATTTACAATGAGCACATGCATGCTTGGATATCGCACCATAGTGTAGATGAACATTATGTTGATGATATGTGTGGTTTCTTTTTTGAAACAGGGATTGATTGTGGCAATATAGTAAGGACCATGTTTGATGAAGCATTGAAGGGTGAAGTTGCAATTGTAGCAGCAATATATGAAGCAATTGGAATCACTCATGAAGTAGTATGTCATCTAACAACAATTGGTGATCAAGAACATGATAAAGTGATTGAAGAGTTTTTTATGAGAATATCCACTAACAGCATAATAGTGGAAGACAACTTCCATGTTGTTGAAACGAAGGCAGATGTAGAGAAGGAAGCTCTAACTGAAGAGACTCATATTGAAGATGGTTTAACATTGTTTTTGGATACGCAAGTGTTCAGAATACCAAGGGCAAAGAAGTTGAAAGAAAAGTTTTTAATAAGTTTTATGTAGATTTGAAGCTCATTGAAGAATGGATTAAGAAAACAATGAAACAAATTGATGCGAGTCTTAAAGCAGTAACTGAAATAAAATAATTGAATGAAATGGTGAATACTGATCTTGAGTGTGTAGATTATAGGAAAAAAGCAACAGTACCTGATGATGAAAGTGAAAATAATTATATGAATGTTTCTAAAGACAAAGATGAATGCATTGAAACCATTTTTCAGTAACCGAGTCAAGAAAAGATAAGATTATGCTATCAAGAAATATGGAAAAAAGAAACTCAAGAATATAAAGCACAAAAAGTAAAGCAAAGAAGAGAGTGTGAAGATGCAATGTTATGGCAACAGTCCATGGTTGAACAAATATCTGAAGAGGAAGTTGTAGAAGACATGATCCAATTGTTTTTTTAGAACAAGTTCAAAATAAGTCAAAGAAAATTTGCAGTAACAACAGCTGAATAAATCCTACAAGAAGAAAGTTCAACAAAGAATGAAGAAATTTCAAGGATATAGAATCTGGAAGCAGGGAAAAAGAAAATGTAAAATTATAAAATTCTTGAGTCATTGAAAGCCTAGCTGAGACATAGACTAGTAGGCATGTTTATGTGATAGTTAAGTCATGTTGAGTCAAACGGTCGTAATTAAGGGGGAGTGTTAGAAATTGTAATTACTCCTGCATGTGGAGTTGGCTAAACATAAAGAGTCAGTTAAATGAGTAATTGAGTGATTGAGTGTTTGAGTGTTGAGTCAATTCAAGTTAAGTGATAGGTGACTTTTAGTGTGTGGTTGCATGTGGATGCATGTCAAGATAGTTTAGGCAAGTCCCTAGTTGGAAAATGATAAATACCTTTCACTAGGTTCATTGTAAGAATCACGTTTTGTGTGATCAATAGAAGAGCAAAAACTCGTATTTTGTGTGAATTCATGTTGTCTCCTCTACCTTTCTAGCAAATTGGTATCACAGCAAGGAAAACGGATCAGCAGTCCATGAAAAAGAGGAAAGAAACATTTTATTCTCTTGTTTGAGCTATTGTGATATACAGGGTGTTATAACATTAGTAAGTGTAAGAGAAATCCGTGTTACAATTCTTGGACTTGCCTTGTTTTACATGCACGTGGGTCAAAGTTATCATTGTTGTGAAGGGAGTTAGCACGCAAGCCTCAATCAGTCCATGTCGCATTAACGGAGTCAAGAAATTGTGCCTTACGGGGGCGCATATTGAAAATTATATTTTTTTCAGGAGCGATATGGAATACAACGTCATGCAATCAACAAAGCAGCTATAAGAAAAGGGATGATAGAGGTCTTGGGCCACAAAACACGACTGAAGAAGACTAATAAAAGGAATAAAAAAGAAGAGGCATAGATTGTTGCAATGGCTAGAGAGGTTCAGGCCACAGCCGAGGAACTGAGAACACTAGCAGAAGATGAAGAAGAAAACAAGGGTGATTGGTGTAGCTTTGATTTTCTACCACCTCCTATGTCTACAGGTGAATATTTTGATCATTGGGTTATCAAGATGTGAACTTCTCTAATAACCCATATGATGTAGTATGTGATGTTTTAGCATTGAATTTTATAAAATATGCATTAGATGAGAAGTGTTTGTGCAAGGTCGAAAAATCTACAACTTCCAAGGAAGCATGGAAGATTTTAGAAGCAGAATTTGGCACAACGAAGAGTGACATGCAACAACAGGTTATGTCACAAGCAAAGAAGTGAGCCATAGATCTGAGAGTAGATGAGTAAGACTTTAAGAGAAAAACAGAGCTGGGAGAATCCCACTCAAAAGTGGATGATGGTTGTCAAGACCATAAAATTGAAACCCATTATGCAAGCATGCATATGGATGAAGAATATGCAACAAAGATTGTAGAAAGAGAAGTTGAGGCCTCTGTGTGTGAAATAGAGCAAGAGTAAATAAATGTTCAAGGACTCCACAGTAATGTGGATGATACAAATGATGGTGAATCCCACTGTGATGAGACACATGTGGATGATCACTGCAAAGTTATATGTGAATTGGTGAATCCATCTGCAACTGATGGATTTGGTGAAGTTGAAATTGTCAATGAAGTTGACAATGAGCACATGGATGCTCAGATATCCCACCATAGTGTGGATGAACATTATGTTGATGATATATGTGGTTTCATTTTTGAAACAGGGATTGATTGTGACAATATGGTAAGCGCAATGTTTGATGAAACATTGAAGGTTGAAGCTGTCACTGTAGCAGCAAGATATGAAGCAAATAGAACTTCTCATGAAGTAGTATGTCATCTAGCAACAATTGGTGATCAAGAATAGGATAAAGTGATTGAGAAGTTTTTGATGAAAATATACGCGAACAACATAACAATGGAAGACAACCTCCATGCAGTTGAAAAGAAGGTAGATGTAGAGCAGGAGGCTCTCACTGAAGAGAGTCATATTAAAGATGTTTTTAACATTGTTTTTGAATATGCAGGTGTTCAAAATAGCATGAGAGCAGAAGTTGAAATAAAGGTTGTTAATAAATTTGATACATAGTTGAAGCTCATTGAAGAATGGATTCATAAATCAATAATAAAAAATTTGATGCAAGTCTTAAAGAAACAGCTGGAATAAAATAATTGAATGAAATGGTGAATATTGATCTTGAGTGTGGAGATTACAGGAAAAAAGCAGTACCTGATGATGAAAGTGAAAATAATGATCTAGAAAGTCAGGAATATAAAACACAAGAAGCAAAACAAAGAAAACAATTTGAAGATGCAATGTTTTGGCAACAATCAATGGTTGAACGCATATTTGAAGAGGAAGGTGAGTCATTGTAAGCCTAACTGAGACATAGACCAGACATGTCTTAGTTATAATTGAATCAATTTCTATTGTAATCCTAGCAGGCATAGTTGAGTCATGTTTGAGTTATGTTGAGTCATACGGTCGTAATTAAGGGGGAATGTTAGAAATTGTAATTACTCCCGGAGTTAGCTAAAATTAGAAAAATTAGAGAGTCACTTAACTAAGTGTTGAGGGCTTAGTGTTGGAGTGTTTAGTAAGTCAAGTGATAGAAGACTTTTAGTGGTTGCATGTGGATGCATGTCAAAATTTATTAGGCAAGTCGCTAGTTGGAAAAGTATAAGTACCCTCACCTGGTTCATTGGTAAGCATCATACTTTGTGTGATTAATAAAAGAGCAGCAGCTCGTCTTTTGTGTGAATTCATGCTTTATATCTTCCTCCTTTCCGTGACTGCATAAATGCTTTTGCGGGAGTGTGCATTTAACTTAATCTACAAGTGCATTTTACTTTTAATTTTTTATTCGACTTTAGGGAAACAATGATTTAGATAATTAACGGTATGAATTTAAAATAAGTATCAGTGTCTAACCAATAATTTCGGTCCATAAAACGAAGATAATGTGAAACAAACCTTAACCCACAAAAACATGTGTAATTGTTCTCCACAAACAACTGTTTTTTTTTTTATTTGGGAACACAAAAGAACAGAGAATTCGAGTTCTTTGCTGATGTGGACTGTCAAGATTGGCACCCTTGTTACAATAATTATTTTTTATTAGAAAGCAGTGACTGCGCACTTAGTGCCTTTTATGCTTGTTTCATATTCCATATATAACATACAGTTACTATTAAAACTTGCATTTTGTAAGGGTAAGCATAGGTCGGTGTTAGAAACCCATCTCCAAAGTTAACGGAATGACAACACAAATATGTTATACATGTTGGCAACTGATACGCTTTTGAGAAATCAACTTTGTACGTAATCCCATATGGGCTAAGTTGTCGGCAACAGCACAAATACGTTATTTGTCAACCTGTTGTTTTAGAAAATGATTTTTTATTTTATTAATTTGTTGAATTTGTAGTTTCAACCGCTCACTGTCCAGCATTTAATACACTTAAAAACCACTCAGCAAAATCACAAACCACCTTGAGGCATATCGCACCGTTTTTTGTTGAAGGCAGTTTCCGTATACAAGAGTTCCGATACAATTTGGAGTTGACGCGTGGATGAGGCGTGATATCAGCCTCTGACATTTATCGGAAGGTAAAAGTCGGTTAAAAAGTGGCTTCCGATATTCTCCTCCGCCGTCTGATCTGCGCCAGCCTTATCCACCGTTGATTGTTCAAAGTTGCAATGTGGAGTAAAGCTCGGTTTAAAAGGGCTTTCGATATGTTTGTCAGCCGTCCTATGGGGTTCTTCGCTCTCCGCCGTCGATCGCATGAAGCTGCATACGGGCCCGTATCAAATCAAATTGCGTGGAGTAAAGTCAAGTTGAATTTTGACCATACCTTATTAAAGTTTTTTCATAACAGGTAGGTGGATTATTAAATTTTTGACTACGGCAAGTATGGGAATAAATTAAATAATGGCATGGGCTATGCCATATAGTGTTAATTTTATTGTTTTTTAATTTTTACAGCTGTAAGTTTGTTTTTAATAGAACAAGTAAAAACATATGTTTGTTGACCATTTTTTAGTAAGTGTAAGAAATGTAAAAACGCACAGCAGTGCAGGAGCGAAGAAGGCGAATATGTCAATGAAGAAAACCAGGGGGAGGTTTGTATCAAAACCATGAATTGTTTCACACAGCAGTGAAAAGGTAAAACCGTAAATCCTTGTAATCTTTTTTTTCACACAGCAGTGAATGTAAATGAAATTTTTACACACAGTGGTGTAAAATTTCAAGGAGACAGAGTAATTTCTTTTGTAATGTTTGGTGAATCCCTCTGAGTGAAAGAGTATGAATATGTATCAGTGAATTTATTTTAATCAATAGAAATCTTTTTATAGTGGTGCAATACTCTGTTCAGTAATTTTTTTTTAAAAGCTTCCCTCTGCACAAAAGATCCTGGAGTAGAGGAAACAGAGGATTGCCTCTGTGTGCTTGAATTTTTGTGTTTTTGGGATTTTCCCCACAAAAATCCCCAACAGTGGTATCAAAGCAGGCTTAGGCTCTTTGAAGACATCAAAGAAGCTGAAGGAAGGAGTTGTTGACTGCAGCAGTGTCTCAGCAGAAGAGTGAAGACATAGTCAAGAAATTGAAGCATAACTAAAAAGTGCTAGGATGGCCAGCACAAGCACTGGTATGGGTATATTTAACACCCAGCGCCCACAGTTCAATGGGAAGAACTATGACTATTGGGCAATAACTATGAAAGCCCTGTTTGCCTGTCAAGATTTATGGGAATTAGTTCAAGATGGTTATGAAGAACCA
>APFE030917795.1:3816-34649 GCA_000404065.3 Pinus taeda
CGTTAACGGGATCGGATAAATGAAACCTGCTTTGAGTAATTTTTCAACTTCTGCTTTAATTGCAGCAACTTTTCTTGGGTGAATCTGACGCAAACGTTGCCAGACGGGTTTAGCGTCCGGGTAAGTTTTGATTTCATGAATTACAATCGCTGGGTCAATTCCTAGCATTTCCTCATATGACCAGGCAAACACATCGCGGAATTCTTGAAATAGGCCTTATATGTTTGAATTTCATCTTCCGTACAAGAGGCACCTGTATGAACGTTTTCAACAATTCCAGGCTTGACTAAAATGTCAAGGGGAATAGTTCGAGAAATATTTCCCAAGTTTAACTCGGAATCGGGATGTTTCATTGGATTCTGAGTGTCCTTAACATATTCAGTCGTAAAAATTGATGAAAAATCATTTTCAAAACAATCGCTCTCAGGTAAAAACAAATATCTGTGATGAAGATCTTCCCATGGTAACTCATCGACACATAGGATTTCACGAATTTTCTCATCCGTTTGAACAAGTTCTGAAAACATTATTAAATCCAAGTTTGATGTCGAAAGTGATTCCTCATGGACCACATTCATTAAGTCGATTTGGGTTGATGTTGTGTCCGAAAATGACTGCACAGTCTGATACGCAAGTTCATACGGACTCAAAGGCATAAAAGTACCAAATGTGTTTATCTCAGATTCAGAAGGTATGATCCAAGGATCATCATTAACAATGGTTTCTAATGAAATCATATGAATGGTTGCAGTAGAAGATGATGCGTTGATAGGAGGAAAAGGAAAAGTGCCCAGTAAACTGAAATCTTTAACTAGCCCTACACCAACACCCTTATAAGGGATCGTCTCTTTACCAACGTGCTGATGCTCTCAGCAGAGGTTGGGTCGGATGAAAAGTATGACAACTGGTCTAAGGTTATGATCTTTCTATTATGAGGGAACTTTATAAGCCAAAATACCAATGAAACAACAACTGTCATAGCGTAAGACCAACTACGACCCAAGAGAAGGTTGTAATCCAGAGGGGCATCAACCACCTCCACATCTAGATTAATGGTTTTACCTTCAACCCCTATAGGTAGGTCCTATAAAATGCCAAAAGGATGAAACCCATGGCCATCAAAGGCCTTTAGAATTGTGGGGGATTGATTTAGTGAAGGAGAACCAAGTGATCTCCAACACTGTATCGACATAATACACATGGAAGCTCCCTCATCAATCACAGTCCTATGAACAGGTCTGTTTTTTACTATCACTGGAATCTGGACAACCATCTGATGAGGTAAGCGTGGTGCACTATTTTGTAGATCGAAGATTATAAGGTTCGGGTCCTGAACGTCAACAGCTCCTATAGCCGACAAAAGTAACTTGTGTTGTGCTGGACAGGATTGTAGCACTTCCAAAGCCAACATTGCTGAGGGGGAAACAGCTAAATCCTCAACAATGTTATAGTTCTAAGCTGCTCTCGCATGTGGATTGAAAGCAGACTTTCAAAGTATACCCTTGGCAGGCGGTTTGATTACTAAGTATGGATTAGGTTTCTCGATCTGTAGTGGATCAGAACCGGGAGATGAGGTTGATGGGTTCGAATGAGAAGATTTTGCTTCTTTACCATCAACAGGACTTTTACTGCCATAATCTTGTGATCAAGTTGCAATCCTAACATGGGACATCATCAATATGGGTTCTTCATTGGCACTAGAGGACGAACCTATCATCTTACTGTCTTGAGCTAGAAAAGGATCCTTCATGACAGCGGGAGTTTGGGAACCTTTGACAATTTTCGCAACCTCTGCACGATGAGGATAGTCTCTCGTATAATGTTCTTCATCGCAGATGAGACACGGATAACGAGGTTTGTGTTTTTCATCAGTTGGTTCCGTTTTTTCGGGTTTCTCTTTTGAATTTTTATCTGTTTTATTCTTCTTCTTCCCTTTCTTCTTACCATCAATTTTTGATTTAGCTATAGATGACTCTACAACGTGAATATCGGCGGAAAGTTCCACGGAAGACTCTCTTGTCGAGGAATCTGGCAAGGTTATGATAGGAGAAGAATTCTTTGAAGACTTCTTCTTACTTTTGGTATTAACCGTACCAATCATACCATCAGCGACATGAGACCCTGAAGGAGCAGCAGCGATTTGATTTTGTTTGGGTAGATCGGGGATCTTCTAGTGTAACGTACCTGACTGAGTATAAACTAAGTCAAGGTACTGTGCTTGAGCAATTACTTTCTCCTCAGTAACTACTCTGGCCTTAGCTACATCCTCAGTGATCTTGGGCAGTAAAGATTTTACAAACCATTCAGCTAAGATCTGATTCGGAATAAAGACTTTCACCAAACGCCGTCGACGTCTCCATTCATGGATATGATCTGAAATGTAAGTGGACATTGACTGTTTTAATGAAGTTAATAATTCCGTGCCATTGTGATATCTGACCGGTAACTGAAAATGAGTTAAAAAAGAGGTAGCTAACTAACTAAAGTTATAAAAAGTGGCTCGCGGTAGCTCAATGTACCACTTGGCCGCAAGACCAGTTAGAGTGCGCTGAAAAATTCGTAAATGAATTGAATCATCTGAAATGGAATTAGACGCACACCAAAGGTGATAAGTCATTACATGGTTCTATGGGTCCTCTCCTGGCTTACCTTCGAACTTAGGAATATCATTGGGCAACTTATGCGGCATTGGCGGCCAATACTGAAGATAGTTAATTGGATCGTTTTGTAAGGCGAGTTAAGTTAGGCAAGTCCAAAGTTACGATAAACGGTAACTGACGATTAGGGTCCCTAAAACTCTGGGTCTGTAGACCAGCCCCAGGAGGAGGATATCCAGGATAACTAGGAATTGGAATTGCATTTGGGATATTTTGTCCTCCTGGAAAACCAGGATTAACCAGACCATACTAGGGTTGTTGAGGTTGTTGATATGTATACCCAGAGTACGGTTGATACTGATAGGTTGGTTTCTTCGTAACAGGACCGTATTGGTACTGTCCTTGGTATGGTTGTTGATTATATTGAGGTTGAGTGGTGACAACCGTACTTCCTACAGGCATCTGAACTGAAGTGTGGACCATGGGTTCAGACTGAGGTAAAGATGTCTGAGGAGTAGATACAGAGATAGTAGAAACCAGAGCTCTCAATACTCCAGAAGAAGGTGGGGTAGATGGAGTAGATGTTGCAGTAGCTACAGCAGACGTTTGAGGTGGAGTACAAGGCGTACTAGGCCCAGACTGAGAAACTACAGAAGGTGCAGAAGTTTGAACAGTAGACTGGATAGGTTGCTGGGATGAGCCAGAGACCAAGGGTTGTCCAGTTTGAGATGGCAACTACACATTCGGTTGCAAGGCCTGTTGGGATTGAGATGGAACCCACACTAAATTCGTTCCGGGGTATGGACCCATAACAGGTTGAGGATATTGAGGACCATAACCGGGTTGAGGGTAGGGTTGATAATATGATTGACCTGAAGGTGGTTGGTAACCTTGAGCTAGGTACTCACCTTGGGGTTGATAACCCTGAGGCACATACTGATACTGGGGTTGACCTTGAGGTACATATTGATATTGAGGTTGATTTTGAGGTGCATATTGATATTGAGCTTGACCCTGAGGTACATATTGATACTGGGGTTGACCTTGAGGTACATATTGAGTCTGGGGTTGACCTTGAGGAACGTACTGTCTCGTAGGTATGTACTGTCCTTGAGGTTGTACCCCAGGCAAAAACTGAGTACCTTGAGGTTGCCCCCCAGGTATATATTGGGTACCTTGAGGTTTCCCCCCATGCACATACTGGGTACCTTGAGGTTGCCCCCCAGGCACATACTGGGTATCTTGAGGTTGCCCCCCAGGTGGAGACTGGCCACCTGACATCATGAGAATATCTTCTACACTCAACGGTTTATTACCATTACTTCCAGTTAATAACTTTTGTTCAATAGGTTGAGGAGATGCTCCTGAAAAAGTACCAGACATAGACTGATACCCAGTGGGAACAGAAGGACTGCCGTACAAAAAGGTTTCTGGAGATTGAGAAAACATGGATGACTTCTTAGACATATTCAACGAAAGATAGTAATCTCTAGGTGCTGGGTGATAAAAAATACGAGGTGGCGAAAAACTTAGTCCTGGGTTTTCCAAAAAATTAGTCAATGAACGATACCAAGCACTACTCCTAGGCGGACTATAAAAGATTGATTCATGCTCCCTAAGGTCTAAGATAGGTCGATCTTCTGGAAAAGGAATGCTTTCTTCATTGTCCGAAATAGCAAGTTCTTCAATAGCTATAAGTCCAGAAGGAAGATCTTGAGTAAATATTGTTTCTACCCTAGGTGAACTAGGACCACTAGAAGTCGGAGAAACAAACTCTGATATGGGAGTAGCAGCAATTTTAGATTCGGGTTCAGATATTTCAGGTTCTTCACCTATATCACTAATAGATGGAACACTACCATTAACTTCTGAAATTACTAACGGTTGAGAATCAGAGTGTACTATCAAAGAAGATTCTCCTTTTTCAGGTGACCCACTCCTACTGTCTCTAGGAGTTACGAGGACTTTCAAGCCTTCAAGCTGGCTCGGTACTTCCTTAGGAGGTTGGCCCCGAAGCCTACGGGACTTCCTCAGTAACTCAGCCATGTTTACAAACTCAGGAGATTGGCCCCGAAGTCTGCGGGACTGCCTTGGTAATTTAGCCACAGTTAAATAATTTTAACTACTTCACACGCAAACAAAGTAAAATCTCAATGAAAACCACCTAAAGCCTCTAAACAACCAAACAAATTGAATCACACGCCTAAAGAATCTAGGAGATCAATCACACACAAACAGTAACTTTCCATACCAAAAACACTAGTTGGTGATGAAATCCAAGGTCGCAGAGTTCGATACAGAAATAGCGGTTGGAAAAGTTACCCCAACAACTTGCTTAATGAATAGACTGGCACAAGTTTCTCCACTTAACCGTCTCAAGTCAAGAGAACCCCCCAGAAAATCCAAGTGAGTCTAGCCGACATCTGCTCCAAGTACAGTGGGATCTTCCCACCACCATCACCTTAGGAAGAATCCTATAGAATATGGTCACTATGGTTACCAACAGAAACAAATATACCTGGGGGAATAGTCTACGATCCGATATGCACGCAAGGGCAGAGTAACAAGCTCAATCCCCTTGAAGGCTCCTTGACATAAAACAAGGTTTACCAACAAGTGACCCCAGGCTCCTCGACAATGGTTAATCTGAGGTTTACTATTTTTAATACATGAATATCTGGCGTCGTTCCCAATGAGGAAGGATTGATTCCCACACTGGTTCGGACACGATCTCGTGCTTCTACCTTAAGAGGAGCTTTCCCAGAGCATAGATGCAACAATTGGATTTCTCTCCTACCGCAAGATACAGCTACTTGTTTGTTTTTCTATCTTGGAGAGTTAAGTACTCCCTACTCCAAGACACTAGCCTAAGCTATGTTGGTGTAATAGAGCCCTAGAAATAAAAATATTTCTAGATTAATTTTACTTTAAGCGTTATTTTTATTGGTTTTTGATTAAGTCAAGAGGGGCGGAGATGAAACTCATGGTGTGAAGACTCGACTTTAAAATCACTAAAAGATGGTGCTTAAGATGATCAAACAATATTTTCTCTTAATGAACTTCTAGCTAGGAAAGAGTTTGAGAATGCAAATGCGTGTAAACACAAATCTCTCTTAACAAACAAATTTAAAGAAGATTTTTTGTTCCAATGCACTCAAAACGAGACAGCTAGTTATTTAGACAAGAATTTCCTTTTTCATTCAAATGCTCAAATGCTACCAAAACAAACTTTTTCAAAAGAGATTTTTGTCTTTTTATAAAAACACTCAAAACTATGACTAAAGCAAATCTTGAGAAAACTATGAATGAAGCAAATCTTAAGATCTACAAACTATAAAAAACTACTTGAAGTAAAAGCTTACAAAATATTTTTGTCTTTTCAATGATGTTTTACTTGGTAATAAACAAACCAAGGACTAACTTGTCCAGAATCACAAATCAGTCAAAAAACAAGCAATCTTTTGTTCTTTTTTGTAAAAATGAAATCCAAACTTTTAACACAAGCTTTTCGAAATTTTGGAAAGAGAAAACTTAAGATGGATTCCTCAACAAAGGTTGATTTTACAAATGGTCATACTCATAAGAAGGCCAATAAAAACCAAAGTGATCTGAGGCTTCTATGCTTCTAAGCTCTGAGCTACTACACGACCAAAATGAAAATCAAGACCGACAACCAAAACTTCTAGGAATTTCACCTAAAACCCTAACACCAATGAAATTAGACCAAGGAAAGCTATTGACAAGTCACAAGTAGGTCTAGGCAGAGGATAACAACACTTAAACCAAGATAAAACTAACTAAAAGAGGAAAAAAAAGTTTTTCAAAAATTTAGCAGGGTCCGCAGGCTCAGAGTTTGCACAGGTACGTGCACACTCTGTGTGCAAAGTAAACATGCGTAGAGGTACGCATTGTGATACAAGCACAGGGTGCGAACTTCTCCTAAAGTTATGAAAAGCCAAAAAAAACCTAGATCCACTAAATCCACCCAATTCCACACACAACAAGTCAAAAACAAAAACAAAAAGGAATGTTTCTCAGGTCAAAGTGAAAACAAGGAAAACAATCAAGTCCCCAGTGGAGTCGCTATTTTGTCACACGGAATGAGTCGAGGTTACGGACAAGACCGCCCTTCCTAGTATCTAAATATATCTAGTGACAAGCAAGCCAATAAAAAACTACCTTTCTCTAAATATGCAAGTAAAACAAAGGCAAACAAGTATTTTAGGCCTACCTTGGGTCCAATGCAAGTTTGTGGAAGCCTCACTCCCTCGCTCCAAATGAGCTTCCTTGAAGTGTAATTTTTCAAACACAAACAAGCAAACCAAATTAAATAGCACCTGAAAAGCCAATATCATAAAGCATATTCATCATAATGATCAAGGAGATTATGAAACAAACCACATAAGACAATTTGTTGAGAAAAATGAATTTGATTGTATTAATTCAAATGAAGAAGAACTTTACAACCTGTGCCTTGATGCTGTACAAGCTCCTCTCAGGGTCTGACAAGAAGTCTCCTCTACTTTGACAAATTTCAATCACTTCCCAATGAAACCAAAAGGTATGTGATCTATCCTCTCAAGTTTAACTAGGAAGTCCCAATTCCATCAACATTTACACTCAAAATGTTCAGCTTCTAACCTCTCTAACAAATGAACCAATGCCTTAATTTATAGTGCAATGGAGGGAAGTTACTAGGTCCTCCTTCAAAGGGATAAAGCCCTCCTTCAAAGGGATAGCTCCTCCTATCAAGGGATTAGCTCCTTCTCTTTTGGGATGCATGAAGCACCTTGGAGCGAACAATCCACGTCAAAATCCTTCTAGAAACATCTAGAATTAACCCAAAAGTGAGTTTTTTAGGATAAACTTGCGCCTTTTTGACTTTTACAAGGGTACACACCCACCCCTTTACAAACAGAGCATGTAGGTAAGTAGGTATTATGAACAAAGGGTGCGGGTCTGTAGGTAAAAGTAGGAGAAAGTGCGGAACCAGAGTAATATTGATTTTCGTTGTCTTGCTCTCTTTTGCAAAGCTTGACATGAAGATCTAAGGTCTGAGACTTTCTTAGGAGGCTAGTATAAGTGATGATAGACCCATACTGACTGCAAATAATCATGGGGACAATATTTTTGTGTAACAGCCTCTTAACATTTTCTAGCTCTAGCCATCTTACTTTCATTTCAAATGATCCTCAAGAAGGATCCACTCATCACATCTCATCAAGGAGGTTAGAAACATCCATTTACTCAAATAAATATGAAAGAAGTATAAACAATAAACATAATAATCATATCCATAATTCTAAACAAAAGTAGGAGGCATCATAAGTCGAGAAATACTTATCTTCAATGAGAGGTGATCCTCTCCCTCTAGAACCAACCATCACCATCCATAGTCCACATAACATTGTTACCTTTAATTAATGAAATAGGCCTACTAGGGATTATACATATAGTTCTTCATCAAATCTTCCACAAGTGATTGAGCATCTTCACATTGACCATACGATATTTCATATCTCATATGATTTCCATAAACCAGGGTTTCTCTCAAACCCTAATCCTAATAATCAAGTTGCGTTGGGTTTTCTTCAAACCCATGTAATTATTTAGGTCTCCACCATCCTCTTTTTTATTCCATTAAAGGTTCCATCATCGAGGTGATATCCATGGATTTTCTTCAGCCAAACTCTGAAACTGTGTTAATTTTTCATAGGGCTGCATTGTTCTTTACTTTGATAATTGCATTTCTTCATTAACAAATTAAGTTTAACCCATAAAATTATAACATTTTTCAGATTTACATTATTATTCATTAGTATATGCAACTATGTAGAAAGAAAAGTATCATCATCATCAATGAAGCGGAACATAAAGGAACAATAGAAGAAAATCATGCACACATAGAGACACTAGGATTAGTCGGAGACCAAGGAAAAACCCACTATGGGGAAAACCCTTGAAAATTATTCTTCTACTTAGATCATCATCAAATTGATTCACAAAAGCTGACTATAATGATCCATATGTTCATCGATGTAACAAAACAAATAGAACTTCCATGACATGACCCTAAACATGCTTGTACTCAAAACCCTAATTCTGAGGACTGTAATGCATTGTCACTGACTATATTCAACTACTGAATATGGATGTCACTGAGGAGAATCTTCAGAATAATGATACTTCATCTTTTGGTCCCAGACGCATGCTGAGACACTATATGTGCATCTGAGACTGATATGGATTCTCTTTGGAGAACTGGATGCGTGAATCTAGGGACAAAATTGAACTATGGAAACCCTAACCTCCAAGACATTCCCTTAGACACTGTGTGAACATTAGGGGAATTTTGAGGTCTAAAATGGTCCTCCTAAGAAAAATGTAAAACCAAAATAAACTTTATAAGGACCAATAGGATTCAAGATGATGATTTCAACCATGGGGGATGATACACCATTTTTGGAGTAAAAAAGTAAAAAGATTAAAAAATAATAAAATAATAAAACTACTTTTTCAACTCATATTTTCAACTTGTCTCCCTAAGGTTTTACTCAAATTTCGAATGGGGGTACTCGCTGGATGTAAAATTTAATTCCTCATCCAAGGAGTACCCATGTTTCATACTTTTTATCGACCCCACTACATGAAAAATGAGAAATACATGAAAAAACGTGATTGTATGTTTTTTCATGTATTTCTTATTTTTCATGTAGCAGGGTCAATCGAAAGTATGCAATGTCGGTACTCCTTGGATCATCCGGATTTAAACAGGAACACAAAAAAATACAAAGAGAACCATATACACAAAGATGCAACAGAAATAATAATTCATTTCATTAATGGAAAATACTGAAATATGCTTACAACCAGAAATGGAAATAAGCCAACTAGGGCGATGGTAGCTTATCTCTGAGAAGAGATGTGGTGGCTACATGCCTCTAAAATGTGTTACAATGAGGCTTGAAGGCCTATTTATTGTTGAGAAAAAATGGAAAACCCTTAACATCCCAAAACCTAACCCTAGAAGATGAAACGCCAAATTATGGGCCCCATTTGGGTAAATTGGTACATCAATTTCCCGGGGTCGTAACTTTGGCATACGATCTCTGTTTGACATGTACAATAGCTCATTAGAAAGATCTATCTGAGAATTACCACTTTGGGAAGGGAAACATTAAACCCAATTCAACACAAAACAAGTCAAAAACAGAAACAAAAGGGAATGTTTCTCAGGTCAAAGTGAAAACAAGGAAAACAATCAAGTCCCCAATGGAGTCGCCATTTTGTCACGCGGAATGAGTCGAGGTTGTGGACAAGATCGCCCTTCCTATTATCTAAAGATATCTAGTGACAAGAAAGCCAATAAAAAACTATCTTTCTCTAAATATGTAAGTAAAACAAAGGCAAACAAGTGTTTTAGGCCTACCTTGGGTCCAATGCAAGTTTGTGGAAGCCTCACTCCCTCGCTCCAAATGAGCTTCCTTGAAGTGTAATTTTGCAAACACAAACAAGCAAACCAAATTAAATAGCACCTGAAAAGCCAATATCATAAAGCATATGCATCATAATGATCAAGGAGATTATGAAACAAACCACATAAGACAATTTGTTGAGAAAAATGAATTTGATTGTATTAATTCAAATGAAGAAGAACTTTACAACCTGTGCCTTGATGTTGTACAAGCTCCTCTCAGGGTCTGAAAAGAAGTCTCGTCTAATTTGACAAGTTTCAATCACTTCCTAATGAAACCAAAAGGTATGTGATCTCTCCTCTCAATTTTAACTAGGAAATCCCAATTCCATCAACATTTACCCTCAAAATGTTCAGCTTCTAACCTCTCTAGCAACTGACCCAATGCCTTAATTTATAGTGCAATGGAGGGAAGTTACTAGGTCCTCCTTCAAAGGGATAAAGCCCTCCTTCAAAGGGATAGCTCCTCCTATCAAGGGATTAGCTCCTTCTCTTTTGGGATGAATGAACCACCTTGGAGCGAACAATCCACGTCAAAATCCTTCTAGAAACATCTAGAATTAACCCAAAAGTGAGTTTTTTAGGATAAACTTGCGCCTTTTTTACTTTTACAGGGGTACGCACCCACCCCTTTATAGACAGAGCATGCAGGTACGTAGGTATTATGAACAAAGGGTGTGGGTCTGTAGGTAAAAGTAGGAGAAAGTGCGGAACCAGAGTAATATTGATTTTCATTGTCTTGCTCTCTTTTGCAAAGCTTGACATGAAGATCTAAGGTCTGAGACTTGCTTAGGAGGCTAGTATAAGTGATGATAGACCCATACTGACTGCAAATAATCATGGGGACGATATTTTTGTGTAACAGCCTCTTAACATTTTCCAGCTCTAGCCATCTTACTTGCATTTCAAATGATCCTCAAGAAGGATCCACTCATCACATCTCATCAAGGAGGTTAGAAACATCCATTTACTCAAATAAATATGAAAGAATTATAAACAATAAACATAATAATCATATCCATAATTCTAAACAAAATTAGGAGGCATCATAAGTCGAGAAATACTTATCTTCAATGAGAGGTGATCCTCTCCCTCTAGAACCAACCATCACCATCCATAGTCCACATAACACTGTTACCTTTAATTAATGAAATAGGCCTACTAGGGATTATACATATAGTGCTTCATCAAATCTTCCACAAGTGATTGAGAATCTTCACATTGGCCATACGAGGTTTCATATCTCATATCGTTTCCATAAACCAGGGTTTCTCTCAAACCCTAATCCTAATAATCAAGCTGCGTTGGGTTTTCTTCAAACCCATGTAATTATTTAGGTCTCCACCATCCTCTTTTTTATTCCATTAAAGGTGCCATCATCGAGGTGATATCCACGGATTTTCTTCAGCCAAACTCTGAAACTGTGTTAATTTTTCATAGGGCTGCATTGTTCTTTGCTTTGATAATTGCATTTCTTCATTAACAAATTAAGTTCAACCCATAAAATTATAACATTTTTCAGATTTACATTATTATTTATTAGTATATGCAACTATGTAGAAAGAAAAGTATCATCATCATCAATGAAGCGGAACATAAAGGAACAATAGAAGAAAATCATGCACACATAGAGACACTAGGATTAGTCGGAGACCAAGGAAAAACCCACTATGGGGAAAACCCTTGCAAATTATTCTTCTTCTTAGATCGTCATCAAATTGATTCATAAAAACTGAGTATAATGATCCATATATTCATCGATGTAACAAAGCAACTAGAACTTCCATGACATGACCCTAAACATGCTTGTACTCAAAATCCTAATTCTAAGGACTGTAATGCATTGTCACTGACTATATTCAACTACTGAATATGGATGTCACTGAGGAGAATCTTCAGAATAATGATACTTCATCTTTTTGTCCCAGACGCATGCTGAGACACTGTGTGTGCATCTGAGACTGATATGGATTCTCTTTGGAGAACTGGATGCGTGAATCTAGGGACAAAATTGAACTATGGAAACCCTAACCTCCAAGACATTCCCTTAGGCACTGTGTGAACATTAGGGGAATTTTGAGGTCTAAAATGGTCCTCCTAAGAAAAATGTAAAACCAAAATAAACTTTATAAGGACCAATAGGATTCAAGATGATGATTTCAACCATGGGGGATGATACACCATTTTTGGAGTAAAAAAGTAAAAAAATTAAAAAATAATAAAATAATAAAACTACTTTTTCAACTCATATTTTCAACTTGTCTCCCTAAGGTTTTACTCAAATTTCGAATGGGGGTACTCGCTGGATGTAAAATTTAATTCCTCATCTAACGAGTACCCATGTTTCATACTTTTTATGGACCCCACTACATGAAAAATGAGAAATACATGAAAAAACGTGACTGTACGTTTTTTCATGTATTTCTTATTTTTCATGTAGTAGGGTCAATCGAAAGTATGCAATGTTAGTACTCCTTGGATCATCCAGATTTAAACAGGAACACAAAAAAATACAAAGAGAACCATATACACAAAGATGCAACAGAAATAATAATTCATTTCATTAATGGAAAATACTGAAATATGCTTACAACCAGAAATGGAAATAAACCAACTAGGGCGATGGTAGCTTATCTCTGAGAAGAGATGTGGTGGCTACATGCCTCTAAAATGTGTTACAATGAGGCTTGAAGGCCTATTTATTGTTGAGAAAAAATGGAAAACCCTTAACATCCCAGAACCTAACCCTAGAAGATGAAACGCCAAATTATGGGCCCCATTTGGGTAAATTGGTACATCAATTTCCCGGGGTCGTAACTTTGGCATACGATCTCTGTTTAACACGTACAATAGCTCATTAGAAAGATCTATCTGAGCATTACCACTTTGGGAAGGGAAACATTAAACCATGGACCTATGTTGCCCCTATATTTCCTAAAAAACATTGTTTAGGGCCTCAAAACGGCTCCGGAAGTTTAGGACCTGAAAAACTACTAAAAATAGTAAAATGTCCTACAATTTAGGAAAATAAAAAAATATAAAAGAGACAATTACAGGGGTCCAAATGGGATAGGTGGGTGGCCACCAACATCCACCTGGATCAGTCCTCCCCCCTTAGGAAGCAATGGTCCCCATTGCGTTGAGTTCCTCCCTGAGATGAGGAAGCTTCTGTTAAGCTGGGTCTCTGGTGAGCTGTTCTGCGATCTCTGATGTGTCCAGAAATGGTGGGAAGCATGATCGATGATGATCCACAATGAACAATCAGTGCAATCGAAGGAATGGGGGAATGTTTTGCTTCAAAGCATTGTTGCCCATAGCCTTGTAATGGTGTAAGGACCATGTCGGAGTGGTTTGAGTTTTTGATGGGTTCTGGTAAGGCGTTCTCTCTGTAGATGTAACCAAACTTTGTCACCTACCTGAAATTTGTGTGGTACCCCTGTGGGTGAGGAGAAGTTGTTCCTATGTTCTTTCATGACCATTCCCTTTGTGGCTACTACTGTGTGGAGGAACCCTTTGTGGGGGTCATGGATGTAGCAACAATCTTCCCTTACTTTGGGAGCGAACCAGATAGAAAATGAATTTCCTAGTCTGTGAGATGAGCTTGCTGCCTTTCTTAGCAGTGATCAAAGAGGTTGCGGTAGGTGGGGCTACCTCTAGTATCCTATATAATGAATCACCCAAAGAAATAATGACAGCGTGAGGCCTTGACTCATACATAGCATGTTTCCTCCACAAGTATGGTTGGCCTAATAGTACATCACAAACATCCAAAGGTGTAACATCACAGAATACCTCATCTGTGAAGGGCTTGATGTTGTAGGGAAGGCGACACTACTAGTGAACTTTGAGATCTCGTCCTTCATGAAGCCACCTGATACTGTATAGATGTGGGTGTGGTGTAGCTGGTAGTCCCAACCACTTCATGACCTCTACATCAGCAACAGGGTCGACAACAACAATAACTCAACCAAGTGATGAGGCAAGTAAGTTGGTCAAGGTAATGGAAGACATGTCCATTCAGAGCACACAAATAAACAAGTTTAAGGAGAAGATAACCAATCTAGAAAATGACAATAAGCTTGCCCAAATTATGCACAAAGAAGAAATACAAAAGGAAACCAGAATGAATGAAAGGATAAAGAGCTTAATTGAAAGAGTTGACTTTAAAAGAGCCACTTGGCCAAGCAAAGGAACAATTATGGGCCAATATCATTGACTCTATCAATGATATTTGGCCATCCATTCAGGTAATTTTTGAACAAAGTGACCCAGTAAAAGAGGCTACAGAAGCCATACAGCGAGTTAAAACAGAATTGGGAGACATGCCAGAGGAAGCCACTAGGATCATTCACTTCCTTAACTCCAAAACAAATATGAATTGCAGGAATTGGAGATACCTGATAGAAAAGGCACAATACTGGAAGTAAAGAAGGTGCTCACCAAGAGAAATTTAATGATGACCCTGGAAGATAAGTGCCAAACCATGTAGTTGGCTATAGACAGATTCATGGTGAAGTTTGATGTTTTGAGGAAAAAAGGTTTGCCCAATCCCTTAGTAATAAATAACAAATTGATGCCACTAGAAGACTACAGCTGAAGAATTAGAGAAGTTGCCAAAGATCAGGTAAATGCTTCCTATATGAAGGGGATTCCTGTTGGCAAGGTCCTATATCAGACCTTTGAGAACCTGTTTTACCTCTAGCATGAGGTAAAACACCTTTTTGTAAATAAACACACTTATTCTAAATACACTGAGGTAGATGAAATCTACAGGAAGATGGTAAACATCCAATTACCATATGCAGACACATGGGAGAAATTGAATGACCTACTGTAAAATACACAGTCAAAATGTAAAAATGTATAGTAAAGGTGAAAACAACATAGTAAAAGGATAATGATAGATCATCTTGGTAAACATGTATCAGGTCAAAGTGTATTAGTTGAAAGGTCAGAGTGAAAAGAAAATTCATCATGAAGGCCAACAACAAGGCAAAGAATAAAAAGAAAAATATCAGAGCATAGAGACAACACAATCTAATAAATAGGGACAACATACAATAGTTGAACATCTGTCTCTATCTTTTTGCATGAAGATATTTATTTTTCCTACAATAATTCCCAAGACAGTTTGGGATATTTTGTAAACTATTTTTGTATAAATACTTCATAAATCCAAGTATTGAGCATGGATTGTTATACATTTGTAGAGTTGTATTTATCATAAAACCTAAGGGTTATTGTACAAATTTTTCAAGCTAACAGACTAGACTGAGTAATAAAGAGATCGCATTACATGATTCATGTGTTGAGCTATTACAATGAAGTATTTTCTTTGTCAAATTTTTTATTTTCTTATGTATCTCACAAACTTAAATGTTATCTAAAGTTGAATGAATTAACTGGAAATTTATCTTAGAATTTGTTTAAGTACACTTTGTTTTGAACAGTTGATCATTTCTATGTTTTCTGATGATTTTTACACAGGTGATAAAGTTCTCAAATGGGATTCTAGAAGAGAAGATAAGGGAAAACATGGTAAATTTGATTTCCTATAGCAAGGCCCTTATATCATCTATGGTTACAAAGGTAACAATGCATTTTTCTTGAGAGAGTTAGATGGAACAGATCTACCAGGAGGACCTGCCAATGGTAGAATGTTGAAGCATTACTTTTACAAAGATTAATAGTAGTTCACTTTTCTCATTGTACATAACATTACAAAGTTTAGATTGGATTGGATGGTGATCTTTTAAAGTTGAAGCCTAGAGAGAAGGCCTTGAGCTTTGAAGGGTTCACCATCATAAATATGAATAAAGCAGAATCATAGAAGAGCAGTTTACAAGTCAACTACAGTCACAGTTTCAAAGGCTACTGACCTTAAAGTTCTTGATATTTCACCAAGAAATTCCATCCCCATGTGGAGCCACTATTAGGATCCTATAATAATAGGATTCATAATTTTTAATTGGCTATGGTTAGTCTTGTAATGTTCTACATACTTTTGCTTTCAGCAAAATGTTTTCCATACTAAAAATTAAAAAATGTAAAGAGGGTATGTCCTAAAAGAATAATCAAAGGAAAAAAACAAATAAAAATATCAAAAAAGTGAAAATATGAACCCCAAAAAGAAATAAAATAGATCATGAAAGTGTGCAAATTCAAATGCCACTACTTTTTACTTTACTATGCAAAATAAGGTTGTATGCAACTTGTAGGAAATGCCACAATCCATGATGGTCAAATAGTTTAATCTTGACTCATTCATTCTTTAAATTTCATGTTTATAGATAGAGAATAAGGGTCTAGCCAAACTGTTTAACCTTGGCAGATCAGTAGTTAGGTAGAGAATAAAAATGAGCTCATCAGTTTAATTTGAGCCATTGGAAGTTATAAGGTTGGAATTAGATAGTTTTCTTGTGAAAAGAAAAGGAAATAAAGGGTCAACAAGCTCAAATGCACCCAATGAAATAAAGAAAAAATGTTAGGATAGATAAAGGGTAGGTAGAAGAAAGGTTGCAAATGCACAAGGTTGCTAAGTCAAAAACACATTTATCATGCTTAATCCTATGTTTCATGTGCAGGAGGAAATGTTAGAAAGAAAGGATATTCACAAGCTTGTTTACTAATTTCCCCTCATTTCACTACACCCCCACATGCGTATTTGTTAATTTCCCCATTATCGCTTCATCACTTATAAATACCATTATACCTTCATTTTTACTTTTACCCCTTAGTTTCACACATTTCCCTAGAAATTACTATTCAAAAATCATTTCCCCTTCCCAAAACACCTTTCCCTAGTATGAAACCCATTCCCCATTACAAATATCACTTCCCCCCTTATTAATTTCCCTATTCCCTTGAAAACCCACAAAACCCCCCTTATCCTAAGTTTTTATGCCCCCGCTTTGTCTAATTAACTTCCTCGCTTCATATTTCCCCGATACCCTTTTTTAACCCACCAACCCTTGCTGTAGTTAAAGAAAAACCCACCACATAACCCATTGTCCCACCTTATTACCCGTTTCTTATATTAAGAAACCCGACATTATGCATTAAATAATTACAATTAACTGTAATTAAATCCTAGGCCCCACAAACCCCTTTCCCGATTCCCCCAGTGCAGCTCAATTACGCGATAACCCTTTGATCTCCTACCCCCAGATCTGACGGTGTACAACCATATCGTACAGATTCATTATCTGACTGATAACAACCTGAGAGCATGCGAGATTCACAATTGTTCCTGGGAACTGTTATTCTACATGAGGGCACTAGGCTGGATCGCGTGCTCATGAAAAATACTGCCTACCCTCCAAAAGCTATGCGATGGCCCAGAAAACCACCTCCCCACCAAAACCAAAAACTTCCCACTATTCATTGAATATTTCCGTTCAAAAATGTGACCATTACCCGTTAAAAGGTCGAAAAAGCCCCAATTCACTCTTTTCTTGTATGTTTCACTGTAAATTGTTGCTTAGCCATTTGCGAAACCTTGAACCTTTGTGACCAAATTTGATCACCTTCTACTGCCTCAAGAAGCTCTGAATACGTAATTGAGGCAACCAGTTGACAGTTGAAATCTACAGTACCTTCTGCATTCTCCATTGAACCCACTTTGCAAGCTAGAGCCCCAATTTCCAGGTATTCTTAGGAAAAATTAGAATGACCCTTCAATTTGAAAATGCATTATTTAATTGAACAGTTAATTGAAATCAATTAAGAAACTTGCCTAAATTGGGGTAGAAACTTATTTGTATACCCAAAACCCTTGTTTTACAGACTATAACTAGCCTCCCACTCTACCAAAGCTTCTAAACCTTGCTCCTGAAACCATTACAAGCCTAATTCATATCTGTAAACCTAATTATGGATTCCCAAACCTCTATAGACGTGAGACCTCTGCAAACCCTTCACCTGGACATTGACCACCTTGCATTAGCAGACATAGAATTCCAAATAAAGGATATTGCTTCCCTTGCCTACCTTCTAAAGCTTCACTGCTGGAGTAAGGACAAATTCTTGAACCAGAACAATGACATTCACCTTTGGGAGTCTAATTTTCCTAAGTATTTGTTTCCAGAAGTACACCCATTCCCACAAATCATCCACTTTTTTCATGCTTGCTACATTCCCAGCCAAAGAACCATTGACACCCTTGACCAGTGAGTGTTATTTACCATCATTGCAAAATCCATTAACCTAATGTTGCAAGTCCAACCAAGCCCAAATGAGACTCCACTTTCTATTAGAGACTTTCTGGACCTCTATACCAAGTTAGACCTTCCCAAAATAGACCAAATTTTCCAAATTTGCATCACAGAGGAGTGTCATACCCCTATAGAAAGTCCTCCATACGTTGCCACCATTTTTCTGAGAGAGGCAGACAAATCATAACTATGCTATCTTGCATTTTAGGATACACCACAAATGAGCATGTGGATGAGGTTTTCCTTTCCTTCCTCTCCATCTTTAGCCCAGGCAAGCCTCCTTCTGTAATTTACAACTATGCTCAGTTCATAGTAGACAAAATGCATTAACAGTTTACCAAACTACCAATTGAGAGAGTTTTCAAGTATTATTTAGTTTTATTTCATATGTTCTTGTATTACCAGTCAGATAAATTCCCTGTCAGCATCCAGAAGTTGGATACCAAAGGAAATCCAAGGTCAGTTATATATTGGACACCCTTGATCCAAAAGTACTCCACTATATTCACTTACAAGGACTTCATTGATTCATTTTTCCATCTAGTTATGAATATGCTAACCAGTAGCCCTCAGCCTAAAATCAGTCAAGAGATCAAAAGGGTGTTACACTTGGCAAAGAATGGCAATGTGGGAGAATGATATTTGTACTGGAACCACACAAAAATAAGAATTTATGGATTCCAACTTGCCCCTTACAAACTGCCCAAATACCTCCCCATGAGGATATTTGCACTAGACTACTTCAGGCATATTATAAATTTTGATGAATTCAACTTCCTAATAGCTAGGAAGAAGACCCAATTCAAAATGAAAAATCAATTGGGCCCCTTCATTTGTAATACCAGAGAAGCTGGACCAGAGAAGCTGGACCAGAGGCTGATAAGATTTTGCAACAAATAAAATTCAAGGACAACTATATGTGGCAGTATGAACCCCATGGAGTCGTAAATAAGCTAAGGCTCAAGGTCAAATCGGGACCTTTCATCCATCATTGTAGACCAAACATTGAGAGGTTTTCCAACCAATTAGAATGGTTGGAAAAAACTCTAATTGACATGGATAGTACTGCAGTTGATGTAGAGAATACATTGATTGATGAAAGTTCCTTCTTGTAGGTTCTAGAACTAGGAGAACCAATGAATATTCCTCCTATTTTACAGACTCCATTAAATGAAGACAAGAATCCAAAGAGAAACAATGAAGAAGGTTCCTGTTCAGCTATGGAAACCATAGATTAATAGTTCAAGATCAGTTACAGGAAGAATCCCAAGCTTAATCCTGTAACTAAACAGGAAGACACCATTGAATTAGTGGAAATTACTAACATTGGCACAATGGTGGAAAGGATTAAAGGTACAACAACTTCAAGAGAAACACATCAACCCTCAACATCTAACACTCATCTTATTGAGAGAAAGCTCAGCATTGAGGTTTCTTCATTCACCAGGCCTATTGATAAAGAAAAGGATATCAAAAAATAGATACAGGGAGATCAAGTTGAGGAAAGAGAAGTTGAAAGTTGAAACTTATCCCAATACTTCATGCAGAAAACAACAAATCAAAGCAGGTTGATGACAACCTTTGACATCAAAACAGGAAAAATGCAGATATCATTCATGCAACCAATAGTCTAGCAACCAAAAACATTATCTGACTACAAAAAAGTATATTTTGAGGTTTTGGCAAGGGATGTTTATCTCATTGACCAAATAGAGTTCCACAAGCAGGCAGGTGAGATGATTTATTCCACCTTGACAGGTAAAATTGTGGTTGCACATAAGCTACAAAATTCATTAGATAATATTACAGCATAGTACAAATTGGAAAAATCCTCCTCACAATCCAAGGACAACATGATCAAGTCATTGGAGGACTTGGTAATTGAGTTGGGACATGATCCCAATGATATCAAGGCTGTTGAGAAATTGATCAAGAAAAAGAATGAGGACATTTCTGCTCTAAAAAAACAACTCAAATTGCCTAATTCAGAGCACCCATAGACAAAAGAGGTCCTTGAATTCCAAACTCATCAGGAGCAAATGATGGACCTTGTTCTCAAACTTAATGATCAACTAAAGGAAATGGACAAGGAGTTGGACAACTTGATACACTTGAAACAGGTCAACCTTGAGACTACCCCTGCTACTGTCATTCCAACAGTCACCACATCAGTTCCCTCTACCTTGGCATCTTCATTGGCTCCTACAGCTCCACTGGCTACAGCCCTCCCAGCTTCTACAACATCTACATAAACAACAGGGTCGACAATAGCAAAAACTTAACCAATTGATGAGGCAAGTAAGTTGGTCAAGGTAATGGAAGACATGTCCATTCATACCACACAAATAAACAAGCTTAAGGAGATGATAACCAGTCTGGAAAATGACGATAAGCTTGCCCAGATTATGCATAAAGAAGAAATACAGAAGGCAATCAGAATGAATGAAAGGATAAAGAGCTTAGAGAAAGAGTTGATTTTAAAAGAGCCACGTGGCCAAGCCAAGGAATAGTTATGGGCCAATATCATTGACTCTATCAATGATATTTGGCCATCCATTCAGATGATTTTTTAACAAAGTGACCTAGTAAAGAGGCTACAAGCCATACAGTGAGTTAAAACAGAACTGGGAGACATGCCAGAGGAAGCCACCAGGATCATTCACTTCCTTAACTTCAAAAAGAAATATGAATTGCAGGAATTGGAGATACCTGAAAGAACAGGCACAATACTAGAAGTAAAGAAGGTTCTCACCAAGAGAAATTTAATGATGGACCTGGATGATAAGTGCCAAACCATGCAGCTAGCTATAGACAGATTTATGGTGAATTTTTATGTTTTGAGGCAAAAGGGTATGCCCAATCCCTTAGTAGTAAATGAAAAATTGATGCCACAGGAAGACTACAACAGAAGAATTAGAGAAGTTTCCAGAGATTAGGCAAATACTTCCTCTATGAAGGGGATGCCTACTGGAAAGGTCCTATATCAAACCTTTGAGAACTTGTTTAACCTCTAGCATGAGGTAAAACAACTTTTTGTAAATAAACCCCATTTTTCCAAATACACTGAGGCATATGAAATCTACATGAAGATGGTAAACATCCAATTACCAGATACAGACACATGGGAGAAATTGAATGACCAAATTAATTTCTCTTTAGATTTGATTGAAACCAAATTTCACCATCCAGCCTTAACATCTGAAGTAACTCAACTACCTTGCCATGTAGACACTATTTTTAGAGCTCGATCTAGTCCTATTTGCTTGACATTTGACCCCATAGACCAATGGTAAAATACATCCCTCTATCAATCTAAGTAAGTGATCCCACCACCAAATCCAAATCAAAACCCAAGTACAATCATAAATAGCCTAAAATAAATTAACTAAACAAAGTTAAATTGTAAAGACAGAGCCCTCTCTGAGCATTAGGAAGGATAGATCCTAATCTCCAAAGTAGGTTTGTGGTTACCTCTATCATTTCTTTCTCTAACAACTCAAAAGAAATTTTGGAGTGATAACAGGTCCATTTACCCTTGTCAACATGGCCACAATACATGAATTAAAAATGTGGAGGCATTACTCAATGGGGAAGAAATTTGAGTTAAGGAAAAACCATAGTTCTGTAAAATATTTGTTTCAACCATTGAATTTAAATGTTATACAAATAAGATGTCTAGGTTTTTAAAGTGAATATGACTTTGACATAAAGAATATCAAAGGTAATAAGAATGATTTTTTTATGCACTCAATATAAATTTACATGTCATGTGTGATACATCGATCAATATGCATACAATAAATTTTAGAGGTTGTTATTATATACCAACATTGTCTATGAGTAAAAGAAGACTTACAGTAGTAATATGCACAATATAAGTTAATTTTTTTTATTTTTTTTAATCCCAAAGGAACCCAACAACTCATTATTGGGATGGCATCCCCTCGATTAGTTTGGGGTTAAATAACCCAATTTTTGGTACAATTTTGTAAATAATGTAAAGTCTCTGTGATTTGTGGATGTGGAACATGTAGGTCAATATGAGTCAAAGAGGCCTAGCCCCTTGTTTTGAATAAGTTTTGAGTCAATTTTGAGATTCACCCATGGTCCACACACTATGGCATTGTATGAAACAAAGTATAAATAGGTGTGTGTTGAGTGATAAAAGTTGTCTTTTTAACCCCTATTTATCCTACATTAATTATCAATCCAAGCACGATTATTTATCTCAAGAGTGTACTCAGTCTGAGGCGGTCACTTGTTCAAGAATAATGTTTGCAGTATATTGCTTGCAAAAGTAAATGAATGTTGGAAACAAAATCTAATTGTAATGGAAATAAACTTAAATTCTCTGTAACTAAATCGTTTATTCAACAGTCATCAGTCGTGGATTCAGTAATGATAACTCTTTCTCCTATAAACTAATGTAAATGAAAATCAACCTCAGACAAGATCTCTAATATGAAAACTTAGACAATAGTAGTCAATGTTCGTTATAGTTGTAGATCTTTCTATCCACACTAAACCAAATACTGGAAATAACAATTCAATTAGTAGAAAAGGAACAACAACTAAATCTATTGAAAAGGTCGAACAACAAAGCTTAATCTACAGAACAGAATTGAGTAGCAATCTTAACTGAAATGAATTGAACAACAATCTTCAACTAATAAAGGAATTGAACAAAAATCTTTAACTAAGAAAGGAACAACAAACCTAATTAAGAGTAAACACATAGTGATTATAGAGTAATTGAATCAATAATCTTATTCTAGCATAATGGACATTAACCATAGGTATAAAGGAATGGTAATTGCAGTTATAATTGAACGCTGGTTAAATGAACAACAATCACAACTGTAAATGAACAATAGAATCTAAATTAAAGAGTGCAATATTGTTTCAGAATGAACAACATGACATTTTAAGTTGTGAATAATAATCTTGCTATCCAATTACGATTTCGATATAACAGAGAAATTCAATGACATGTTCAGAAACATAAGATTATTGAATAAAATGAATTAAGGAAGTGCAAAGGAAATCAAACCACACACGACTATAATTATAAAATAATGATACAAGAAGAAACTGGATCCACTAGGGCCAGGCCCTTAGCCACTAGGAAAGCACTGCTGCGTTTACTCTAGGATCAGATAATGGAACAATAGCTAAATTATATATTAATCATATATGGCAGAGTTACAACTATTTCTCTTCTAAGAGAGTCGGTGATCAAAGTTAAGATTACAACAGTAAGTTCTACAAATTGATAATAATACTCGCCCCCTGAGCTACCAGCATTGTCCCTTTTTATAATGGATAGGCGAAAGTATGAAGATTATAGATAAGTCTTGAAGCAGTGATCCCTCAGGATCAAAGGATCCTGAGGGATTCGCTATATCTTTGATCTCTAGTTTATCGTTTTGTCTTCTTGTGCTGATGTTGTGTTTTCTCTTCCTTTTCCTGGTCCATGCACTCCAATATTGATCTCCTTGTCTCAATACGGCTTCTTGTCAAAGGGATAGCAGTTGTTTCTACTTTGTCTTTTCCTCCTGAATAATGATTTTCTATTTCCTTCACTTTCTGTATGGAAAAAGACAATAATTAGTTATTTTGTATCAATTACAAATCTCCTTAATTCTATCATAATTATTTAACATATTACCATCTTATAATGTAAAGGAGTTATGATTCAAAGGAAAAGATAAATAAATAAGTGGTAAATAAATACCTTTTCCATCACTCAACACACCCCCCTGCTTAGCCTTTTTCATGCCCTCATGAAAACATTTTAATTTACATGCAAGACGGTTAGGGAATAGGCTGGAGAGGGATTTTCATGAAGTGTCTAAAGCCATGATGTGTAGCTAAAACTTCAAAAATATGCCCTATCTGGCCTTTAGGCAATTCATACAGGGCTATATACCCTGTTGCAGGATACCGGATAATTGGACTTTGAAACGTACAACCTAGCCAATACGGGCCTTCTCTCAATATGAGGTTACTATAGGTAAGTAGGCGACCAGCAGCTAACTTAAAATTTTCATAATTGAATGGATCTTTGTCCTGATCATTCCGATTGGAAGTCTTCCATCGAAGTTTAGCTACTACTATGGCAAGGTCTTTGATGGATAGGAAGTATTCTACCCCTTGCTAGACAACTATTGTATGAATGGGTCCCAATGTCTGGATCACACCCTTCTTTCTCATTAATCTTCTATGTTTATCCCACAGTTGTAATGGATTTCTCAGCTCACCCCTTTCCCAAATATCTAACCCGTTTTCTTGTCTCTGAAAGGTATTATGGGCTTTAAGCCACTTTATCTAGTTAACAACAAAAGAGATGAATGCTTGAAGTTGGATATCACCCACAAAAGGATTGGGATTCTTTTCCATTTCATCCTCCAACACAAAATTATGCAAATAAAACTCACATAGCAATCACTAGACTTTCACCCCATAATGTTTACAACAGTTTATAAAATCATCAACAGTTTTTGACTCTATAGGCACCCCTACCTTGATATCCTTAATTTTTAACTGTAAATACCTTTCCATAAAAAACAAAGCATAATTTTTGGGAGGTGCCCTGCATGCTAGAACATCAGTATATAGAGAACAGCGAGTATCCATTTGACTCATAACTATGTCTAGTCTATTGGTTACCTTTTTAACTTTTCCACTACCCTCTGACATCTATCAAAGGCCTCGTTCTCTGATGCATTGATGTTCTTTACTTGTTGCTGTAAATTTTGATATTTCTCCTAAGGAACAATTTCTTTTGTGAGATTTTCTATAGTCTGTTGGGATTGTGCCAAATCCTCTTGAAGTTTTACTACCCTAGGGTCATTATCTGTCAAAACACTTTTAGGTTGAAGATCTACCTAGATCTTCTTATTGCAACATCTAGTTTCCTTAGTATGTGTTTCTTTGTCATGAACTATTCGGTAGGTCGTAACACTAGAGGAAAATGCATCTGTTTGGACATCCCTATTATAGACTGGTGTGTCTTCTATTTGGGCCTTTGTGTTTGTAATAGCCGCATGTTGTTCCTTGTGGTCCTGAATGATAATGGGTTTAGTTTGAGTTCTTTTGGTCTTCATTTTATGGGATTTTGTCTGGGTGGCTACATCCTTTGTTCCAGGGGTTCTTTTTGAGATTCTCCCCATTTTTAGGACCCTTATTTATTGTCTGAATTGTTTTACTACATTTAGTAGCCTTTGGTGTTCCTTTCACAACCTTTTGATTTCATTCTTCTTCTTCGAAGGAATAGTTGTTTCTTTTCTTGGGCCACGGCTTTGTTCTTTAGGGATTGTACCCTCGCCCTGAATTATTTCAATATTTTCTATTTGGAACACTTCTTCGGTGTTCTCATCCTCCTGATTAGGTTTCTCAGGGGAGGTAACCCTAGCTTGATCTTCTATTTCCCGGGTGGCTTCTGCTTGTACTTCTTCTTCATCATTCATCTCCTCAGATGCACTCTTGTTGTGAGAAAAGTGTTCCTGAGATTGTCCTGCCTCAATATTGAGGTTGAGTGGGATATGGGGCTGGATATACTCACCCATATTGGCCAAAATTTGGGCCAATTCATCTTCTTGTAGAGGGTTTTGTAATGGGCTTCCACTGGGTGACTCTCCTTCCTCCCCTTCTTTCTCGCCGGAGTGCTTAGCTTCCTCTTTCGGTTCCTCTTCCATATTTTCTTCCAATTCTTCTTCTTTGTTTTCCCCTCCTTCAAGTTGTGGGGGTTGCTCATCCTCCAAGTCATATATCTCTAAGGGTTGGCTACTGTTATCTTGGGGACTTCCCAAAATTCCCCTACTTCTCACCAATCTGGCGGACTGTTTATGTTTCTATGGTCTAATTGATGTGCTGGTGGTTCTTTTTTGTTTTGGGACTGGTAAGGCCAATCCCCCATCTATTGAGAACACCAATTCTTCCCTACTAATTTGTTGTTGAGCGAGACTATAACTGACTATTAGCTTAATTAAGCCATGATGACTTACTACCGTCTTTGTATGACGAGATTTCCTTATGCTTGAAGCAGCATCATGCAATAAAAAATTTAAATATGCAGGAAAATTTACAACACATTTTTGTTTTAATACTGCTAACAATTTGAGATGGTGTGGTATGATTAATAGTTCTAGGAATGGGGGAGAAGATGTGGTTGCTTGGTCATGAGTTTGTTGTTTGATGAAATCCTCTTGTTGTAGTGATTGTTCTACATGTAAGTGATTTTCAACTTCAGCATTTTTATCTCCCTCAGTTTCTATTATGTGCCCAGACCTTAATTGAAGGTCATTGCACTCCCTTACGTCAGTTTCTAGTTCTGGTGTTTCGATTATTTGAATAGATTGAACCGGTCTATTATTAGGGTTCGGATTGGGTTGGGTTGGGAGTTGTGGTCTTAAGTTGGACTGGGGATTTTGTTGTAATGTGTATGGCACTGGCAGTGTGGGTTAAGGGAGAGGGATGGTTCCAGGTGGCTAATTCATCAGTCTTTTCCAGTTTGACTACCAATCTTGACTCTGCGAAGTGGAAGGGGACCACTATGTTGGATATACATTGTTTTGCCAACATGGTGGAGAGTAGGTAAAGTTTGGCCAATTAGTTTAGCTTATTTGATTTGGAAATGGTGATGAAGGAAATGGTTGTTGTGACCAGCTTGGGAAGGGTGGATGATTTTTCCACATTATATTATATTGCTGAGCATGATATTGTGGAGGTTGGAAAGAAGAAGATGGATCAGAGGGCATACCTGGTTGTCGTAGTTGCCATTGACGGTGTTGATTGAGTAGGTACACTGGTTCTGACTCTTCTTCCACTTCTTTGTACATTGCTTTCAAACCTGGGAGTGAGGGGTAGTTTTCTGTGGAGTGATCTTTTGTACAAATAGCGTAGACTTGAACTGCATCTAGTTGGCACTCTTTATGGCTGTGTTTCTTTCTGCATCTAGGGCAGAATATTACCAGGATTTGCTATGCTTCTGCTTGTTTCTGTTTAGCTTGCATAATATCAAGATGCGTTTTCAGAGTCCCAATATATCAATTTTGAAATTCTCCAGTAAATTCCCTATTTCTGTGCGGGTTACTCGTCCACTGGAGATCTTGTTGTCCCTTGTGAGCATGTCACATTCCGCTGGTTTTAGCCTTGTACTACCTTGTGAACTCCCAATGCAAAAATCAATAATGTCAACAAAATTTTCTTGATAGATGTCACCTTTTCCCATAATATTTAGTGTTTCAACCCATTGTTCCTTCATCCCTTTAATTACTGTCATTTTTAACAAATTTTCAGGTAAGGGTAATGATGCAAAAGGAGATCTCTGAAGATTATATTGAAAATTTTCAACATACTCTTCTAGTGTCTCATTAGGCCTGGCTACCATCTAAAATATTTCATCCTTTAATTCTCGAGACCTACAATAATCCTGATATTTCTTTAGAAAAGAACCTTTCATCTGATGCCAGTCATTTATAACACCTCCACCTAACCCCATAAACCATTGTAAAGCTACTCCTTTTAATGTGGAGGGAAATAATTTTAGCTTTCGGGGATCGGTGGTATAGTCATGCCCCCGGCATAATACATCGAATTCAAGCAAAAATGCATTTGGATCTTCCGATGTTAGGCCATGGAATGTAGGAATATGCTAGAGAGGAATGGCCTTTGTAGGTGCATTAACTGCAGTATCTACAATGGGATATTACAGTTTGGAGGTTTGGGGTGTTTGCAGGTTCTGGGCCATTTGGTCAAATATGTGCCAATATCCTTCTGATATTTCTAGGGAGGTATTCCTAGGCTGGCTAGAAGGAGCAGGATTGGCCTTGACAACACTTCCTTGGTCTGGGATGATGAGAGTTCCTTGTTGAACTAATATCTAGGGGGATCTTAGCTCTTTAGGTTCTTCAACTTTGTTTTGGATTATTTTGATAGCACTTCCCTTATCTGGGCTGCTTAGTGGTTGACCTATTCCAAGAGGAGATCTTGATTCTTCTGTTTCCCTTGTTTCTCCTCCTCCTTCGTAGAGATTACTAAGGTTCCCTTCTTGTAATGATTTTGGGCTAGAATTCTCAATTTCTTGAAAATCTTGCTCCTCTGTTTGGCTGTACACCTTAGCAAAGGCTACAGATGGTGATTCTGTGGCCTAAAGGGAGCTAATAGGTTGTCTAGAAGCAACTTTTCTAGGACCTACTGATAGTTGAGATTCTGCTTTTTTACTGATAGTGTCTATAAAGGTTGATCAGCCAAGGGTCACCGGTCCCTTAGCTTTATCAGGTTTGGGTAGTGGTTTTGGATTCTTTTCAGGCTTTTTCTTCTTAGTCATGCACACAAATCAAATACTTACTTCTACCTAAAATAATCAACAAATCTGCAGGAAAGCAGGCGGGGGAGTAGGGTTGTTACATGCTTCGTACGCAGGTTCTTACCTTCCATTTTTAATACCCAACTCTCTCCTATCAGGTACTCACACTACTCTGTTTTCAAAAGAAACAAATGGCTACACTCTCCCCGGAAACAACACCAGAATGTTGAGTGATAAAAGGTGTCTTTTTAACCCCTATTTATCCTATATTAATTATCAATCCAGGCACGATTTTTTATCTCAAGAGTGTACTCAGTCTGAGGCTGTCACTTGTTCAAGAGTAATGTTTACAGTATAGTGCTTGAAAAAGTAAATGAATGTTGGAAACAAAATATAATTGTAATGGAAAGAAACTTAAATGCTCTACAACTAAATCGTTTATTCAACAATTATTATTCATGGATTTAGTAATGATAACTCTTTCCCCAGTAAACTGATGTAAATGAAAATAAATCTCAAACAAGATATCCAATCTGAGAACTTAGACAATAGTAGTCAGTCTTTGTTATAGTCGTAGATATTTCTATCGACACTAAATAAAATATTGGAAATAACAATTCGATTAGCAGAAAAGGAATAGCAACTAAATCTATTGAAAAGGTCGAACAACAAAGCTTAATCTACAGAACTGAATTGAGCAACAATCTTAACAGAAATGAATTGAACAACGATCTTCAATTAATAAAGGAATTGCACAGCAATCTTTAACTAAGAAAGGAAAAACAAACCTAATTAAGTGTAAACACACAACGATTATAGAGTAATTGAATCAATAATCTTATTCTAGCATAATGGACATTAACCACAGGTATAAAGGAACGACAATTGCAGTTATAATTTAATGGTGGTTAAATGAACAACAATTGCAATTGTAAATGAATAGCAATCACAACTATAAATGGACAGTAGAATCTAGATTAAATAGTGCAATATTGTTTCAGAATGAACAACATGACATTTTAAGTTGTGAATAATAATCTTGCTATCCAATTACAATTTCAATATAATCGAGCAATTCAATGAAATGTTCAGAAACAAAAGATTACTGAATAAAGCGAATTAAGTAAATTTAAAGGAAACCAAACCACACACTATTGTAATTGAAAAATAATTATACACGAAGCAAGTGGATCTACTAGGGCTGGGCCCTTAGCCACCAGGGAAGCACTGCTGCGTTTACTCCAGGATCAGATAGTGGAACAACAATTGAATTATATATTAATCATATATGGCAGAGTTATAGCTATCGCTCTTCAAAGAGAGTCAATGATCAAAGTTAAGATTACAATAGTAAGTTCTACAAATTGATAATAATACTTGCCCCCTGGGCGACCAGCGCTATCCCTTTTTATAATGTCCAGGCAAAAGTATCAAGAGTACAGATAAGTCTTGAAGCAGAGATCCCTCAGGATCAAAGGATCCTAAGGGATTCACTATATCTTTGATCTCCAGTTTATCATTTTGTCTTCTTACACTAATGCCGAGTTTTCTCTTCCTTTTCCTAGTCCATGTCCTTTGATCTTGATCTCCTTGTCGGATACGACTTCCTGTCAAAGGGACAATAGTTACTTCTACTTTGTCTTTTCCTCCCGAATAGTGATTTTATATTTCCTTCACTTTCTGTATAGAAAAAGACAGTAATTATTTATTTTTTATCAATCACGAATCTCCTTAATTCTATCATAATTATTTAACATATTACCATCTTAGAATTTAAAGGAGTTATGATTCAAAGGAAAAGATAAAGAAATAAATGGTAAATACATACCTTTTGCATTGCTCAACGATGTGCCTTAGAGATTCTAAGGCATCAGTAGAACTAGATTGAACTTAGTGATGAGCCCCAAAAATGTACAATTATTTGGGCTCATTCAACTTCCTAAATTGACTTAATCCACCATTCTCATTTGTTTATTGCATGATTTTTATTATTTTTATGTTAATAGAGTGAATTTGGTTAGTCATTATCCCAACAAGTCTAATGGGTGCTTTGTGTAGCTTTGTTGGTCAACTTGGAGACAAAATTGAAGGTCTTAATGAGCACTTGGCAGCCAAATTCGTGGGAAAACAAGCTAGAGGATTTGTAGGAAGGTGTCCCCCTCATTTATGGGTCCTTACCTCGAATTCTCCACCATCAGCTCGGAGTTCAAAGGCCACCAAATCAATGAGCACAAGGGCAG
>APFE030917795.1:45453-55863 GCA_000404065.3 Pinus taeda
CTCTGGTGCATTAAGGTTGGTTATGCAGGGTGGAACCCTAGGTGCTGCTGAAGGAGGGTTGTTCTAGGTTGATGGGTACTTAGCGGTCTCCAGGTTATTGTTTTTATTTGGTTAAGGTCTTCCCCTGTGTTGTTTTTGCTAGTGGTGGATAGTAATTTGTCACTGCCCATTACCCTGTGGAAGGATTGGCTCTGTTTGCGGCCAAATTTTCTTTTTGAAGATAAATTTCTTACAGATAGTCAGGGTATGTGGTGGCACCAACTTATGCTAAGTCCCTTTAGAAAATTCCACGAAGGAGGGGGTGCTTCTAGTTGTGGGGTAGTTTATAATTTCCTTGTTATATGTCTCTTGGTTGTGTATATTGATGAATTGAGTGAGCCGTAGGGAGCACGATTGTATGGCTTTTGGCAGAGAATTGTGACTATCCTTCCCCTATTATGCCCGAGAACTAATAGCATATTAGCATCATTCAGGGACTTCAACAAGCTGGTTCTTGTTCAAATTTGTTTAATGGTATGGCTTGGTCAGTACTGTAAGGCCAAATTGGGGAGTGTGTGGCATTGTTTGTGGTGGCTTGGTCATGTGTAGGTGGTTGTTTCCTCTTGGGAGGCTGTATCCTCTCTTGTCATTATAGTTGGCAAAATTTGAGAGTGTCTAGTCATGCCTCAGTAGCATGGGCATCCCTGACATGGAGGAGGGAATTAAGGCCATGCTGGATGGAAAAAAATTTGTTCGAGCTTGGCTTCAGAGGATGCAGTCAACATTGAATGAGTGGATGAGGTCGCTCAAGTTCGCGAGCATTTGCGAGGTAGATTGGAGGCTCCATCCTCGTTGGAAAAGTGTACAGACCAGTTGAGATTCATCCAGGCCAACCTGGACATCATGAGACAACACCAGTAAGAGCACTGAAACAAATTGGTGGCCTATTTTAATGACATCCAATTCTGCCTCAATAAGACTCTAGAGTTGTTTGAGTTTATCTTCTGCAACTAGATATGCCTCCATGATCGCCTATGTGATTTGGACGTACGAGTGGAACACATCGATTTCCATATGCATGAATGGGTCAACTTCCATGCAGGTGCTCCTAGACTTTCACCTCACCACCCTACATGACATGATTATTTCATGTTTTTGGTCTTTTTGTCATCTTTTTGTTATTTAAGGTTAGTAAGTTTGTCGAAAATAATGGTTATCTAGTTGCATCTTATTTTATCCCTGGCACCCCTTGCTCTCCCCTCTATCTATAGTGAAGCTAAGGGGGGCGTGCAACCTATTTTTATACTCTGGCTTTCACTGATGATAATATAATGCTGCTCTTTTGACCATTAAAAAAAAAAGCAGACATCTCAAGAAGAAAACAAAGAAGAAGAAGAAAACTTGAAAAATGGTTAAATAATTGTTGGCCTCGAAAAGCGCTACTTCAACACAAGGGGAAAACCTCCTAGTCCAAACCTTAAGACAACTCCTTTTTTGTTTAGGTAGTGGCTCTGACTGGATTGTATGGGACCAGTTTCCCAATGAAAGGTTATTCAATAAGTGTGTAATACTTATAGTGAAGTGAAATAGATGGATTTTCAATAATGAATTAAATGGAAAAATGTATGCATTAATCTACTCTATAACCCATGATTGTTTAACTTTTATCTAGATGCGATCTATAATGATTTTCCTTAGTAAATGATAATATAGATTGCTCAAACACCAATGGAAATGAAACTATTTCAAGATGATTGATTAAATAGTTAATCAAAATAATGTGTAAAATTATATCACATTTAGAATATCAAAGAAATTTTTTAACATGTATAAAAATGTGAATGAGAGCATGATCAGTAGTGAATTCATGTAACATTGTTCTTTAAATATCAAGTAATAAGCAATTCGAAAAGATAAATTTACTATTTATTTATGAACAAAATAGAGGTACAATGATAGAAATACCAGATACACTTTGCTTAGCTCATAAAAGAAATAGCAACAGTTTATTCCTTCCCACAAAGATGATTCCAGGAGTACAGTAATGTAACTTCTCAAAATTCTTTATGAAAATTCCTAAATAATGTTCCAGTCGTTCTATTGAGAAAATGATGAAATTATAGTAGTGCGAGCTTTCATAAGCCTTTCTTCATAAAATTCCAACCTTTATTTAATACAACAAGTCTGCTTAAATAGCAGAAAGCAACTAAATATATCATGCAAAGCATTGAGGGCATTTAAACAGATCCCTTGAACAATTCTTAAAGGAAGTTTTTTGGTAGAAGTTTTTGAAAGTGATTTGTTGTCTTCATTAACTTCATTTGTTCCATCAAATTCTCTGGATGTTTGTCTACCGATTTGAATTGATCTTCCACTTATCAGAACAATTATCTCCCTCTATCATGAACCTGAACACATAAAACATGAATGGATAAGATAAACATAAATGAGATGATAAACGAATTTTATTTGAAACAAATCACGTTTTGCAGGAAATTCGGAAAAATGTAGAGAGTAATAAATCTGAACATAACCATCATGGAGAGTAATGCAGAGTGAGGTCTATGGTAAGACAAGAAGTACTTTACGGTCTTATCGGAAAATCGCAATCGATTTTTAGGCCAGGAGTTGAATTATCATCATATTTCAAGCAAGGAGAATCTTTATTGAAAATAGACGAAAATCCAAATAAGACCAAATCACAATCAAAATGGGCCGAGGAGGAATGGTTTAAGTTCCATGGCTTTTGTGATAACCGCAGATGCAAGATTTTTATGAATTGATATGTAATTCTTATCGGGTCCGAGGTTTATCACAAATCACAATCGACATTCAAAAGATTAAGGCTGTGATTCTTGTGATTGTGCAGATGTAGGGGATTTATAAGTTGGAGCGAATAATCCCATCGGTTCCAGCTATCACAATTTCATTCAGCGTGAGGCAGGACTTAAGCCTTTGAAATTATTTGTGATAGTCACGAATGTGGGGTCTTTTATAAATGTAGTTAATAATCCTATCGAGTCTAGGTGGCCTAATCACAATCGCAAATCGGTTGGGGTGAAGGATTTGTTATAAGTCGTGTCTCTTTAAAACTTGTGATTGCGAGGTCCCGGGTGGCGTGGCAGTGATGTCACGAATAACTTCATGAAGTGACATGGTGATGACATGGCGGGTGACGTGGCGATGAAGTGGCAACTAATGTGGAGGATGACATGGATCTGATGTCATGCATGACATCATATCGCAATCGGGATGAGGAAGGATATCGCAATCTCAATTTAAATTAGGCATGACTCTTGGATTTTTTTCGATTGCACAGACGCGATATTTAATTTAATTTCATTGTATAATCCTAATGGGTCCAGTTATATTGCATATCACAATCGACAGTGTGTAGCAGGGCAGAACCTTTAGACTCTTGGAAACTGCGATAGCTCTAGACACGAGATTTTAATGAAATGGATTTTATAATCATGTCGGGTCCGGGCTTAATCACATATCAAAATCAGGGAAAGGTGGATTATGGACTTAATCTTTTTTGGAACCTTTGCGATAGTCACGGACGCAAGGTTTTATGATTTGTATTGGATAATCCTCGCAGGTCTGGTTTATATCACAATCGCAATGGAGTTGGTGGAGAGGTCTTAAGCCTTTGGAAACTTTGTTTATTTGCAATGTGGGGGAGGTTTAGCCTTTAGAAATTTTGCAATGCGGAATATAACGAAGTGCCAAAGTTTGTGAGGATTTCAACCTTAGGGGGGTCAAAAGTATAGACTTTCATTTTGCGCTTTTTGTCTTATATATCAAGGATAATGCCAGAGTATATTCTATTTTATACACGTTTATACGTTTATGTCTTGACAAAGCATAAGAATAAGTCTTGGTTCTGGTGGCTAGTTTCGTGGAAGATTGGTATTTATTTGACGATTAAGTTCTCTCTCACAGAGTAGAGTATTTAATTATTCGTGGGGTTTTTAATAAAAAGTACCAAGTATTTAAACCTCTTGATTATCAAGATTTTCTCTAAAATTGAAGGGTTCCTAAATTTTAATATAATAATTTCATAGGAAATTTTATAATATATTGAAATGGGTGTTTGAACAGCTAAAACAATAACCAACCATTTTTAAAAAAAATATGCAATACTTACAGGCATAGAATTGTAAAGTGTCCAAAAATATCCCAAAATAAAAATAAAAATAAAAAATGTTGATGTTGCATCAACACTTTTCAATATAATCATGAAAACCACCAACATTTAAAAATAAATACCCATGCTTAATATACCTAAAAATTTGAAGTGTCAAAAATAAGACAAAAAAAGGGGTTTGATGTTGCATGAACACTTTCAAAATTGGCATGAAAACCACTAACATTTTTAAAAAAATCATACTTAATACATAAGAAAATCTAAAGTGTCAAAAATATGCTTAAAAAAAGGTTGATTCTGCTAAACACTTTTCAAAATCAGATGATTGTTTGCAGCCTCTAAAAAAATGAGAACTTGGTATAGTTCCCGTTAAGTTGGTAACTTTGTTTTAAGGAGAATTTCTCACCTCCATCCCTATTCTCAGTCTTTTGGGCTATTGAGGATTTGATGTGCACTTAGAGGTCTCCAGTGGGCCGATACAATAACTAATGGGACCAACAATGGATATTTTCCCATTGACTGCCACCACAACTCTGTTTCCACTGCTAATTGCAAAACACGACACTCCGATAGTGTCATTAGGAAGTGGGAGGTCTTTCCAAAAAATGGACCTGACAGATGATTTATTTCTAGCATGTGCAGTCCTGTCTCTTAGTCTTGGTACTTCGGGTGAATACTAAGGTTTAGAAAGCCTGGGAAAACATTTAGGGTTGATCCAAGAGTCTTAGGGTTGGTGCTATTTTTTAAGCGCCTTTAGGTCTTGGAACAATTCTATGCATGGTGAGGAGGCTAATGCTTGCATCTTTAATGATGTAACTAGGTATTGACAAGATCTAATTACACCCTAATCTAAACAAGGAATACATAGATCCAAATATCTATTACACGAGTCCAAGCATTCAAACCTTATTGGCTATTATAGGTTAGAAAACTTCCTCAATGAAATAAGAATTCTCACTTCCTCATTACAGTGACATGCAATTTACATGCTTACACAAGTAACCACAAGCTTGACTTTGAACAATAAATCTCAGAACATGACATCAATGCATACAAGTGTGCATAGACTCTCAAGATCATTTCATCATTCACAGACTAAGTAACTTTTAGTATTAACCATACATTCATGTAAGATATAGCATAATTTATAACTTCTAAGTTTTAGAGAGTTAACAATACTTAGACATTCATGTAACCATATACATATAAAACAACTTCAACCTTGGGTATACAATGTTTTCAAACCCTCATTCATGGATCATACAAAAGCAGATATTAGCTTACTATCACATTAGGCATAAACCATCATTCATAAATCAATGTACATAAAGAATTATACTTATTTTATTAAGTTAAATCAAATGACAACTAAAGAAGGGACTTCCACTCTCCACCCAACCATAGGCTAGCTACATCGTAATATTTCTTGCAGCTAACCACCCATAAGCCAAATCCAGTGTATGAAGGGATGCTTGCATAGGGGGGAATTCACACCAATGGATTGGTAAAACACTCATAAGATGGATTCCACTGCCCGGGTGATTAATCAACTACTATTTGGTAGTAAACACTTCAGTGACTCACTTACTCTTCAAGATTCAAAACATAGGGCTTCACCCAAATTCAAGGAATAGATGTGTTGCTCAGTTTTAAGGTATCGAATCCACTATGAAGTTGGATCATCAACTAGTTAATAAGCTCTTAGTGGTCAAATTTCTAGTCCTTTAAATAACACACTGGAAATAGAAGCTCACACAAGTAATTCAGTGGCCTCAATCATAGTCAAGGTAGTTAGCACCCAAAAACACAAGGTATTAGCTCAAGGTTACAAAGCCTCATAATTCAGAGGGGGAGAAAGAATCAAGTTCCACAAGAAGCTTTAAACAATGAACTACTAAGTAACTGTCTTCTCATTCACATTAGAGAAAAATTGAGGTCTAAAATGGGCCTCCTAAGGAATATTATAAAATAATAGTGGAAATAATAAAACAATATTAGATTACCTCATCAAGTTTTGGAGGGAAAAAAAGAAAAGAAAAAAAGTCAACTCATATTTTTGACTTATCCATTCACATTTTTCCATGTATTTCATATTTTTCGTGTAGTAGGGTACATCACAATTATGCAACATGGGTACTCCTTGGAGGAAAAATTAAATTCTGCATCGAACAAGTGCTCCAACTCGAAATTTGAGTAGAACTGTAGGGAGATAAATTGAAAATATGAGTTGAAGATTTTTTATTTTTTATTTTTATTTTTATTTTTATTTATTTATTTATTTATTTATTTTATTTTTTAACTTCAAAAATGGTGAATCATCCCCCATGGTTAACATCATCATATTGAATCCTATTGGTTCTTATAAAGTTTATTTTTGTTGTACATTTTTTTAGGCCCATTTGAGACCTTAAAATTTCTCTAATGGCAAGTGAATTGTCCCTGGATTAATTTCTAGTATGTGTATATGTAGAATTTATCCTGTGTCCCTTGGTACAACCGAGAGAGATCTTCCTTAGCTCTTTTGGTTCCTTTCCGTTCAGGGTTTTTTGTTTGATTTGCGCGAGAGGGAAGGATGAGAATGGGGCATCACCCATTCTAATTTTTGCTCATTATAAATGAACTATCAACAAAATATGTGAATTCTAATTTGGCCCTAATCGCATCACCTTAAAACTTGTTAGATGGTGGCTTCTCCGAATTGTGGGTGGCTTAATAATTTAATTTAGGTTGATCCAAAAATTATCATGGCATGCAATAGGCTTCCCCTTAGTCTTGTCTCACCCACTGACTATCAATGGTAAAATTTGGGCTATGTTATGCTCTCAGGGCATGCAAGAATGCAAGCAAGACCCCCTTAGACCAAGGATCCATAACACTATCTCTTCTTCAGTTGTGTTAATTAATTAGTTTTAGTTAATAGTTCTCAAATATTTAATCAAAGGTTCTTCTAGTTGTGGTTTTCCCCCACACTAGTATTGTAATCACATTTATTATTAAAAAGAGTAGGTGTAGAACATGGGGATGTCACATTCACTCTTCATACTTTTAGAACTTATACACAAATAAACCGGTATCTTGGATTATTTCTAGAGAAAATAAGGTCCAATAAGGCAAAGAAAAGCCTTCAATAGTTCTCATCATAGTAGGGATTCAATTGCTATTATTCTATCCCACAACAACCCTAAGAAGGGATAGTCACACTAATGGAGTACTAGAAGAAATTTAGGTTCAAATCAAGTTAGGAGTCACACTTTATGATCCATAAAATGTTGTAGATATTCCACTAGACAACTTTCCACAATAGGTCTAATAAATTATAATTAAAAATCTAAAATCTTCACTATTAAGGCTTATTTCTCATTAGATTTATGGATATTTAGATTAGCGTTTATTGTCTATGCATGCAAATTAAAATTTATGTATAGAATAGAGAACAACAAAATATAAACTCACAAACCACATTTGGCACAAGATATTGTTGAGAAACCAAGTGCTATAAGATAATGATTTATTTCTCTTAACTTGATAATTACTTGTGAATATTTGTTGGCTTCGTATTAGTTTCATGTTCTCTTCATCAAGCAATTATACAAAAACTTAAGAGCATAAATATCACAAAGAGACAAATTAAATTAGAAATTAGGCTTCAATCTAGGGAAAAGCCCCATAAGGGATAAAATGCAAATATCCTTCTCTTATATATTTAGATCAAAATGTGATATCTAGGACCCAAGACCAAGACCAAAACTATCACAAAGATTCCAAGCCAACACTCCTCTAAGTCTCCTCCAAAAGATCAAAGTTAGCAAAAGTCAACACTAGTCAACACTAGTGAAGCTTCTAAAATATGGTCAACTCTTCAAATTTCAGCCCTTGAAATTTTGGGCGTGTAGTACCTCAAAAAAATTTGTACGTGTGAGTAGAAAAAGGGAAAAAAACTCATCTTCTCTCTCTCCTTTGACTTTCTGCTCTCTCCTTTGACTTCGTCTACGTTCTTCTTGTGTGACATAGAAATCGATGTGATGTGTTGGTTAGCTCTCAACTGGTCAAGATGACTTGTATATATAGTTGTCTAGGAGGGTTGAATAGTTGCCTCTTAGGCCGACTTGTCCAAAGAGGACCGACTTGGTCTTGTGTTGACTTTTTGATTCATTTTTTTTTCTTTTCTTTACAAAAAGTCCAAATGGGACTTGACTCAAATACATTTCTTTTGACTTGTAATAAATTCTTTTTGACTCAATTGACTTTATAAGCATGAATAACAAGATTTTGACCAAAAATAATAATAATGATGATGAATATCAATAACAAAAATTACATTTTATTACATTTGAAGATTGACACTAGCTACATTTTTCAACACTCCCTCTTAACTAGGGAGGTATTCATAATGACACAACAAGATACTCTCAAGTTGAAATATTCATATAAGAAAGAATGTGGGTTGATAAGCATCAATGATGATTTACATCATCATAGCCAACATTGTCAAAATAGAAAGGCCTTGACTAACAAGCTCTATCTCTCCACTAGATCAGAGCACAATGTTGGGAGGCATAAATTTGGACACATTGCCTCTCAAGCACATACCCCATCCATATTTTCACCAGATATGTCCTCACAGGACTATTTCCATACTAGGAAATATCATTCCTCAAGACTATTCTTATCTTGGACTAATATAAAAAGTAAAAATCCTCAAAGAATATTGGTCCCAAATGCTTATCCAATCCACCATTCTCCTTACCAATTCCTTTACTAGGCTTATGACTATTAGTCCTGGCCTAGTACATGACACATGGAGAATACAGTGTCCACCCTCACTCCCTATCAACCAGGGAGGAGTCATTCACAAGCTTGACCTTGTCTCAAAAATACTCATCCTTTTCCATGAAAAGGAACTTCACTAATGCATCAACTACTTTTTTGTGTTGATTCATTGTAGCTTCTCAAATTCTATTTGCATCACATCATAATAAGCTTCAACCTTCCTAGTTATCTAACAATCTTCATATCAAATTTAATGTGTCATCAAATAATTCATCAAATTCCTTATGGAGCTAAAATTATTCATCGTTGATTTACACAAGCCTTCACATCTTATTTCTTCATATTGCAAAATAATTCTACTTGACACTATTCCAAGAAATTGTTGAAAAGTGGGCAACAAGAAATGCCAAATTTAGAATGTGCTAAAAATAAAATGTCTAAAAATAGAAGTTTGGCCAATGAGGTCATTGGCCACCTTGGGTGAGAGGTGAAACTGCTAAAAATAAAAAGTTCTAAAAATAGCATTTTTGGGTCCCTTCCTATTTATAGCAGTCTCTGGTCTATCTATAGGAAGTAAAATCAAATTTGGTCTTAACAATAGTTTAAAATATTAACTAATTAATCTCGATGAGTTAATTAGTTGGAAAAATTAAACATGAAGTCTTTGTGAGAACATGCAAATTTGTTGTCCCACTGATTGAGGAATTTATCCTGTATTCTCTCCACTGATTGAGGAATTAAGTATGAGTTCTATAATGAGAGAATCGGTTGACTTAGTTCTAACTAGTCAAGTCCAGTTAGATTATTTTAACAAGTTGTTAAAATAATAAAATATAGTTTGTTAATGCTTGCATGCATGTGACAACTATTATTTTAGATAACTGGGGATTCACTCATGGATAACTGTTGCATGTCAGTTTTGTCAAAGACCCAGTTGAGATCAGATGAGGGACAATGTACTATCAGATGCTTGGATCTTTCCATGGAATATTCCTTGCATGCAGGTGGAACTAGTGTCCTCAAGGATTGCGTAGTTGGACCTATGGTTGACAACAGGTATGATTAGGGCCAATTCACATATGTTTTGTAATTGGACCCCAATCAAAATTGCACAAGGAAATAGGGGATTGGTGGACTTGAGGCCTACATATTGAGGCATAGTGAGTCTATGATTAGCATCTTTTGATTGCAGAGAGTATAGGACAGCTCTTAAGCTGATATTTTTTGTAAACAAAAGAGGATTTCCACTTGATTGATAATACAGTGTTGGGGGTTTTATGTTGGTGCTTTCCCCAGTGATATATTTGTGTTATGTGTGATTATTTATCTTAATTAGTTATATGTGTTTATGGTTGATGTTGCTCATGAAATCGATTTTGCTTCCGCTTAATGTTTTTTAGAAGTAGATCATGTGTTTTTGCTTTAGTACATTGCTGATGAAAATGAGAATTTGGGGGTTGCCCAAAATCCCAAATTCTTTAAAAATCTTGATCCTGGACCTGTGGGTTATG